>CAEGAE010028302.1:0-15167 GCA_903067095.1 Girardinus metallicus | reverse complement strand
TAATCCCGCCGGACTCCAGGCATCGCTGCCGTCATTTTAAGATGCTTATTGGTCCCCCGGAAAAAGACAAAAACCCAGACATTATTATGACTCAATAAAATCCTCCCAGGCCGAACTTGAAAACTGGACGTTATGCTGCTAACACTTAGCTTTCGTCAACAACTCAGGCGGAAGTGAGAACGCAAATAAAGTCCCGGCCGGAACACGGTGCGCTAAATAGTAACACATAATATAACGAGGCTTCGAGGCAGATCATGAATTTTAATAATCGAGGTACTCGAATCACTCGAGGAATCGTTTGAGCCCTAAAAGGAATGCTTTTTTTTATTTTTTTTTTATTGCATTTTAGGCAATAAAATGTTTAGTTTTAAATTTGCATCCTTTTTTATTATTATTATTTTACTTGGAAATATTTATCAAACAACCTGAATCTAAAGATGTTTTCAACCAGTGTGATGCATCTTTTCCTTGTGTTTGATTTCTCTCTGATGTCATGTTTTCTAAGAATAAAACACCCAGATGATGTGATCTGCATTACATCAGCCGGACATTTTTTGTTGGGTGGAACAAAACTCAACAGACCGGGTGAAAGCCATGACAGCCTGGCCTTTTGGATGCAGCCAGAACAGAACATAGATGAAGGAATGACAGGTTGTTGAAGATATTCGCTGTCATATTGCTGGTGATGACAGCTCCTTTTTTTTTGATCTCATTGAAGACTGAAATGAAGCATGGCATTTAGTAAAGCTGCGGCGGGGGGATGTTAGACAGCACCAGATCTGCTCATTTGTGTGTGGAAACATGCTGCATAACAGCTGTCCTGCATTATTTTTTATGAATCTCATCTGCTTTTATTGTAATTTTCTCTCAGGAATTTATACATGTGTTCTGTTGTATTTTCCGCTCTGTTTTCTTGTTTTACTGCGACTTAAATCACTTAATTGAATATTTCGTTCTCCAGGTAACAACTGGCAGTTTGCATTCGGTGTCAAGTTTTACCCTCCTGACCCATCACAGCTCACTGAGGACATCACAAGGTACACACACACGCACACGCACTCAACTTCCACAATTACTAACACCATTTGGTAAAAATGCAAACAAAAGCCTGAAAATAAACTGTTGTGAAGACTTGGTGATCACAACGTGACTTTTTTTTTTGTCAGTGTTGCTGTAGTGAATGAAAAATGAACACTTTGAACAAGGCAAGCTAACAAAAACAATAAACTAGAAATCAACTAAATGAGTGGAAGAAGACAGCATGGCCTACTTGAAACCTACTGAGCCGGACAGAAATATATTCTGAGCTGTCTTTCTGGTTTCTCTCTCGCATGGTTACTAAATTGTAACCATGCAAGAGACATAATCTTGCAGGGTAGCTATCTTGTGGAAACCCCGTGTTTCCAAATAATCCCCTTTCAATTTAACTTCCAGCCATTGTGCCGACCAATCCCACCTACTAGCAGACCCAGAGTGATACTTCATGCTTTCATTGACTTTCTTCTTGCCACCAACAAAAAAATACCATCACAATATCCACTTGTGTTTCAGTGGTGTTTTTGTTCTCCACAAGATCTCTTTTTTTTGTGATAAAGTATCCATTACGTTCTGCTGCTTTGGCCTGCTGTTTTATGTTAGGCTCTTCCTTGTTCAGACTTGCTGAAAACAACGGCCCACTCTGGCTGAAAATGTGAGTCATACAGTAAAGTCAGTGAAAGTGAAGCAGACCCATTGAAGACTGGGTCAGGCTCTAATGCCAAAACAATATGCTCTGAAGCCACACAACGCTTCATAGAGTAGCAGGGAAACGCTCAGCTAAGTTGAAACTCGATGCTGGACTTCTTCTCACATGTAATAGTTTTTCCTTCTGATTAAACTTTATTGGGTAAATAAACATATGTAGAGGCATGTTCTCCCGAGTCAGCACTTTATATTTTCATCAGGGTTCGTACCAATGCTTGAAATCCTTCAAAATGCTTGAATTTCAATTAGCTCTTTTCAAGGCTCAGAAACGGTTTGATTTCTGTATAAAGTACTTGATATTCAAACTGCACAGTTTTGTCATAAAGTGCAACCTAGCATTTGATTAGAAGCCTGTCACAATAAACAATAAATCATTAATCGCATAATAAATTAAAAGAAACTCAACCATTTTAATTTGCTTGATTTATCATTTTTCTCTTTTTACCAAAAACTGAAGGATGAAAGTCTTCAGTCTGGTGTTTTGATCTCACCTAGCCCTTTTTGAAAGATAATTTTGCTTACGGAAATTTTATGATTCATTTTATTAGTTGTTTCTGTTGTTTTCTTTATTTATTTTGGCTATTTAAAATGTCTTAAAGTTCCAGTCTTTCAATATTCATTAGAATTTAAAGGTTTGGTTCTTGAGAATGTGTTCTTGCATTATTGTGCCATTATTACTTGAAAATGGTCTCAGGACAACAACATTATTGTTTATCGCAATAAGTTCTGGGACAATTTATCATCTAGCAAAATTTGTTATCGTGACAGGCCTAGAAACCAGATATTTACATACACCTTTTTTTTCTCGCTGTCTGAAGTTAAGTCAAACTACACTTTCCTTGTTTCAGATCAGTTAGAATTATCAAAATGATTTCTTTTTGCTAGAAAACCTTTTTGTGACTCTCTTTTTTTATATTGTGCTTAAGCATTTAACTTGAGAAGGGAGGTAATTTACCTTAACACAATTTATTAGGATTGCTTCAGTGTAATGCATATTTATTATTCCTAATGGCACAGTAGCTTATTGATTGTTTTATATTTTATATGTTAAACAAAGTTATTAAAATTTCAGGATTTTTTTTTTTTTTTTTTTTTTTTTGCTAAATTAGTGTTTTGTTCTCGGACCAGTCCGGTATGTCAGACATTTCAAAACATCTTGCTACGTTTTGCCTTATATTGTTTGTGCTGTAGAATGTGGAATACTACCACAAAAATATTAATAACTTATAAAATGTCCTAGGGAATTGAGAAGATCTTTTTTTAGTTAATCTGTTTTGTTTTTACCTCCAGTGTGGTAGTGGAACAATTTGAAAACTTACCTTGAAAATGCTTGACAGGTTTTTGAATTGTACCGTGGGAAGAAGTATAGGAACCCTGAACCATCTACAAAAATTCCTGTAGTTCTAAACTGAGCAGAAGAAATCTTTATGATACAGGGAGAATCGGTAAAAGACGTCCTGTTGTTCAGCTATAAGAATGGAAAGAAACCTGCCCTACTGAGACAACTATAACAAAGGCATTTAATTCATTCCCATTTCCTGTTTTTAGTCTATTTGTTTTTTTTTTCTCACCTTATCGCTTTCAGGTACCTTTTGTGTCTGCAGCTGCGGGAGGATGTTGCTTCTGGACGGCTGCCTTGCTCATTCGTCACTCACGCTCTGCTGGGGTCATACACATTGCAGGTAGAGCAAAAAATATCCTGTCTGTTTTGTTGTCTTGTGTTTCTGAGGTAATGTATGCGATAATCATGTTGACCAGTAGTATATTTAGCCTTGGCACCTTCCCAAAAATAGATTTCTGTTTTGAACAATTTACAGGCCGAATTAGGCGACCATGAACCCGACCAACCTCGCCCTTTGGACTTCATCAGTCAGCTGACGTTTGCGCCCAATCAGAACAAAGAGATGGAGGAGAAGATTCTTGAACTCCACAAATCCCACAGGTCAGAGAGGAAAAGGAGCTTGACTCATAGTTTGATAGTTCAGCTGTTATCAAGGGAGTCTGACTGAATTATATTTATATTCACGATGTATCATGATATTTTATTTAATTTTAGCCATTCTTTCGTTTTTAGGGGAATGACACCAGCACAGGCGGACCTCCAGTTTCTAGAAAATGCCAAGAAGCTCTCCATGTACGGAGTGGACCTGCACCACGCCAAGGTATAAATAAATGAAGGCCTCCCCTCTTCTCCTCTTCCTCTCCATTGTTGTTGACATCTGGGGATTAGCGCAGCTCCTTTGATGCTGGTCGAGCCGTGCCGGTGTGCATGCATGTTTGTATCTGTGCGTGTCAGCTGTGCAAACACTCAGACAGGCCATTTCCATGGGAACAGCCACTTTCCCTCGCTGGGATAGCGGATCATCAGCCGACCGGGTGCATGTTTTCTTGGTGTGGATGTGTGTTGGAACATGTTCTGGGGTCTTTGGGGCAAAACCAGCAAATGCACATGAGAATAAGAGAGTCTGGAAATGGGAAGCTGGGAGGCATGGTAGAGAGCAAAGACAAAACAGGGTTCAACTGAGGATGAGGGCAGTCCAATTAGATTTAGACAGAGGCAAGTTCCCTTTAAGGACGTGCTCCACTTCTGTCCAGCAGAGAGTGGAAAGAATGGTGCAGTGGAGCTCTTTAATTGCTGACAGTCTTTTTCTTTTCATCGCACACAATTGTTAATAATCTGGAAATTCAAAGGGATGATCTACTTGATCTTTTATGTAACATGTCTGCAGGTTTTATCACTCCAAAGCCTGCAAAAGAGGTGACCTAAACACCATGTTTAGACTGTAGAAAGAGTAATACTAAGCTGTGTGCCTGATGATATGGAGACTTCGGCGTTATGGAACTGGGTCGGAGCTTGATTTGTTGGTTTGTTGCATGGCAGATCATATGCGGTGCCTGTTGGGTTTGGGATGCAATATAGCATTGAAATGCTTCATTGAAATGCTATTGGTGCAAATTCCTTTCAAAACGTTGCAGTATTTTCTGAAGACATTTGTCTTAAAACTTAACATTGCAGGTTACTGGCGCAACATACAGATTGCATTATATGCTACATAGAGGGTCATCAGCAGCGCAACACTGATATTCAGCTCAACACTACTGTGGTTTTTGCGTAAAAAATGGTCAAATTTTTGACATGTTATCAATATTGAGTCAGAATAAAATTCGGCATTATTGAATTCATGGTTCACCTGTTCAGTGTTTTTGCTCCATTTATTCATCTTTAAGTTAGGACTAGGCATATGCTTGTGACCCACATTAAGGTTAAACAAGGTTATGGTTCAAAAACATTGTCCATTGTACTAACCCTTGTACACTTTATTTTGTGTGTGTGTGGGTTAAAGTCCTTTTAATGAGAGGCCAGAGCAAGTGTTGGAGTGAGACTGGTTTTCTTTGGCTAGACCAAGTAGGATAGAGCAGCACTCCCTGTCCCAATGTTACCGTTTGCTAGAATTTGATGTGAACATCATTCATAAGGACTTTTTGACGAATGACATTGACCAAAACTTGACTAAATTGTCTCCCAAACATAAAAAAAAAAAACATGCCTTTATGACTTATTTTCATTGATCGCTCGGACAATTGTTGTTGAGGTTGGTAATAGTTCTGTGTAAGAAATCAACCAAACAACTAAAGCCTATTAGTCCTTACAGCACAAGAACAAAGATCGATGGCTGGCTTTTAACACAGCACGTCCATTTGATGGTTGAAATGTGGCTGAGTCCCAGTAAAACTGTCCATTATCAGCATATTGCATTCTCCATTTGTGCAACTGATTGTTCTCTGTTAATTCATTGCCGTACTCAATTCACCTTTACTCCGACCAAACGGCCTTGAATTTAAAAGCTCTGGTGGTGGGTTAGTCTGGAGGCCAATTGTGTTCTGATGGTGTGGGGACGTGTGTGTGTGTGCGGGTGCGCACGTTTGTTTGTAATACCTTGTGGGACCCATTTTCCTGACACCACGTTGGTTTAGGCTGTAGAAATGAGTGGAAGTCAATGGAAAGTCACTACAAAGATAGTCACACAAACGTGCGTGTGTGTGTGTAATAACTGAGTTTCTGCTGACCCTAAACAGAGTACTTTAAAAATCAATCGATGAACAGCATGATGTGGTTTGTTCGTACTGCAGGCATTTATATCAGAAGAATACATAATCTCCTCATTGAGACGTTTTCTATTTTCTACTTTTCTGTCTGACTGTGACAGGATTCAGAAGGAGTGGACATCATGCTGGGTGTGTGCGCCAACGGACTCTTGGTGTACAAAGACAGGCTTCGGATAAATCGATTCGCTTGGCCCAAAATACTCAAGATATCGTACAAGAGGAACAACTTCTACATCAAGATCAGACCAGGAGAGGTTTGTAATAAACACACACACAGTGATGGATGGATGAATGTAAAGTACTTTTAAGGTTGTTGGGATGACTTTTGTTTAACTTCTGACATGTAAGAGCACACCTTCTCTGCTACGTGTAGATCGGTATGTGGAGTAAATGTGACGTAAGAGAGAAGAGTTTGTTTAAAAAAGTACAGGACAAATATTAAAAACAGTTCTTCAGTTAGATGACTTTCAGTGTGGAATAATTAAAGTTGTGTTTTTTACTCTTTAGATAAAAACAAAGTATAGAAATAATTTGCTAAACAAATACAATAAGGCTTGGTTATGATTGTTTATTTTCTTTAATGAGTTTGTCTACAGACTCAGTTGGAGTCCTTAGATGCATGTTTTTGAAAAATATGCAGGAAAGATTTGTTTTGATTTTGAAAATCAACGGTGTAATAAACTTCCACCTACACTTTTTTTGATTTACACTTTCTCTAAATTGACTGTCAGGAATTTAGGTTTATTCTGTACTAGTTTTGTCTTGATTTGTTCTTTCCCCCTTTGCTTATTCGTTTTTTTTTTTTTTGTTTTTTTCTACATTGTCTGTGTTTTATTGTTGTATATGGAAAGGTTAAAATGACTGAAATAAATAAAAAATAAACTGCAAAACAAAAGAAAACGTGTTTCTGCCATTTTGTTCCTTTGACAGACAGAGCAGTTTGAGAGCACCGTGGGATTCAAGCTCCAGAATCATCGATCTGCTAAAAGGCTGTGGAAGGTCTGCGTAGAAAACCACAGCTTCTTCAGGTAAAAAGACAAATATACATTCCCAGTGAAACACATGCATGCTGCGCAGGAACATTAATTAACAACGTAGAGTTTTAAGAGCTTTATTCGGCTCAAGACAAACCTGTATGTTCATTTGTCCTGTATGATGGCGCTTTATGTATAAAATACACTCGTACATAACCACAACATAGACAGAAAGTCCAAGTGCACATTTTGAGTGTGTTCTCCATGAATTAAGCTTGAGTATGCAGTCTGACAACAAGGAGACATTTCCCTCAGTCACCCGTAAAAGTCACCCCAAAATGTGTTTTTTCAAACGAGACCACTGAATATGTTTTTGCTCATGCTTCATTTCTCCCTCTGCCTCCAGGTTAAACGCGCCGGAGCCTCCTACCAAGGCCCGCTTTCTGACTCTGGGATCCAAGTTCCGCTACAGCGGGCGAACGCAGGCCCAGACCCGGCTGGCCAGTTCCCTCATAGACCGACCCGCACCCAGCTTCGAACGCACCTCCTCGAAACGCATCAGCCGCAGCCTGGACGGAGGTAACACAAGTAGTATCTGCACGTGAGACTGCGCGCCTTTATAAAGAACTTCTCAACTGAAGGAAATGCGCATCAAAAGAGGAATGTCAAGCATGAAGCACAGTTAGAATTTCATAAGTTTGTGTCTGAATATCTTTTTCAAAATGGATCTGAAATGCTCTATGTCGGAGCAGATACAGGAAATAGCTGGAGCATCTGCTTCCTGTCACACAGGGAGAGACAGAGCGAGGGAAAGGGAAAGAAGAAAATAAAGAATGCTCTGTTTATTGAATAGATCAAAAATCCTCAGCATGTAAAGTAACGTGACATGAGACTCTGGCCTCTGGGCAGTGAGCAAGTGTGAAGTTACCTTGCCTTACCTTGGAGCTGTTTTCATTTTTGTAGAATCACAATCATTTTATTGTCTTTGAAAACAGAACGCACCGTTTATCCTGTGGTTTCCCACATTTGGTTTACAGATTCCACTTTTTGCAGCTGCTTGCCTCCGTTTCCTGTCTGTTGCATTGTTCACCTACCTTACAGCGACCCCTGCTGGACAGATTGTTTTCTTACAGTTCATGCTCATTTGGAACTGCAAATTAAACCGTCAGATAACCAACAGATTTTTGCTGTGTGGTTTTGCCTCTTCAGCGCCGGTGATCAGCATAACTGAGGCTGGAAGTGAGACAGCGGAGAACGGACGGGATCACCGTCTAGAGCTCCACTCTGACTCCAAGGTGTGTATTCACCAAAATCTCATCGAAAGGGAAATATTAAAGCAGAAAAGATCTGCCAGTGTTTTTAGACAACTTTAATACTGACGTTTTTATTATTTCTGGGAGTGCAACGGTAACCGTGTTATTGCTCAAAGAACAGAAATCGGTAACAAGGTGACACTTTTTTTTGTTGAGCACTGAAAAAAGCATTATTTTTGCAGTTTCTGTCAACTTCTTTAAATGGACTTTCTGATCATTACCTCAAAAAGCATCAACTGCCACAGGGAGGACTTGAACAGAACCAAATCGAGGGCCGGAATATTGTCGTTTGGAGCATTTTTCACTGCCTTCAGGGGTAAAAAAAAAAAAAAAAAAAAAGGGAAAATGTCTGACTTTCTTTGCTTGTTTCTGGTATTTCCTGAGAATCCTTTAGACCTCTAAAGAACAAGAGTTCAACACTAATGCATTTGTTTTCAGCATGTCAGTTTCAATGCAAGACTTCACGTCATCTTGGGCCAAACAACTATTGGATTCCATCAAGCTTTAAATGTATCATGACAAATTTACAGACACACTTATTGACATTTCTAGTGTTCCTTTTCTGTTTCACACATGAAAAACATGAAATGGTTGTTGTCAAAAAAAAGCCTCAGAACCATCTTTCTAAAGCAAACTGTTTCAGCGACCTCCTCAGATTTAACAAGAGGCACGTGTTTACATTTGTGATGGTAGGACAGAAAAGGCTCTATTTGACCATTGCTCTGACTGTAAATATGAGCAACTTTAGGTCTGTAGCTATTTTCTTTAGGAAATATTTGCCGTACTTGACCTACACATTTTCCTGTTTTTCCCATTTTGAAGAGTGGCTAAGCGAGATGAGCTTATGCAAGCTCTGGAAAACATGAAGCCATTCATGATTTTAAGTTTCTAGAAGTTCTGATCAACTTAGAAATCCCAAAATCGAAATTACAGTAGAAAAAAATATAAATATAACATATTTTTAGGAAAATTAATATTGAATTTAAATTATTAATGAAAATAAATGTTTTGGTTACATTTATTTTTAGGAGTTGTTATAGGTGTGTCTTGATTAAAAGAAAATCTTTTGACTATCGTATGCTATTTATATGCCATTTATTTCCATCCATCCATTTTCTATACACCGTTGTGCCTAGTGGGGTCGGGAGGGCTGCTGGTGCCTAGCTCCAGCTAACAATCCGGGCGAGAGGCGGGGTCACCCTGGACAGGTCGCCAGTCTGTCACAGGGTGACAGACTGGACAAACAACCACACACACTCACAACTAGGGAGAATTTAGAGAAACCAATTAACCTGATAGTCATGTTTTTGGACTGTGGGAGGAAGCTGGAGTACCCGGAGAGAACCTAAGCATTCACAGGGAAAACATGCAAACTCCATGCAGAAAGACCCTGGGCTGGGAATCGAACCCAGGACCTTCTTGCTGCAAGGCAACAGTGCTGGCAACTGCCACTGCTATCTGCTATTTATTTCCTCTTGATAAATTTACTCAGATTAAAGGCTTCGTTTTTGTAAACTTGTTAGTGTGAGATAAGCCTACACATTTCCACTTACGCATGCTGTCAATATGTGCTGCGGCAGATGCATATCAGTTAGTAGACTGATAAAGACTAAAAGTTGTGATGTTTACCTGGACTGCCATGCACTCACATGTCCACAAGGGGGCACTGCGCCCTCCTAAAGCCACCTCACAGAAGCGGATTCTGTTTGCAGTGCATGCCTCCTGTCCCACCACCTTTTCCCTCACTGCCGCCCTTCCCCTCTTGATCCTAACTCGTCTCTCGCTGGTGACGCCTCCTGTTGGCAGTTTCTGCGAACTCCTGTGCCCTCTACTTTCTGCACTTTGCTCTGCCCCGCTATGTTCACTTTGAAGCTGTTGTGTCGTGTCGTTCACTGACTAATGTTATGTTTCTTTCCCTTTCTCTTTTTTTTTTTCCTTCACAAACACTCCCTTTAATTTTGCTTTTCCAATATCCCACTGGCATGATTTTATATTTTCTTGTCATGAAATGCCTGTCGCCTATTTTGGTTTGTTGTTTCAATTAATTTTTTTTTTTTTCCATGCCTCGCTTTTTATTTATTTATTTATTTTTTTTACTTTTTCGTTGTGTGTATGCATTTTTCTCCCTCCCCTATTATTTGCTTTATTTCCCATGTATATTTTCCCTCACCTTCACTTCACACCCGTTAGTCAATCTTTATGTTCCCTCTTTCGTTTTCCTCATCATCCTCACTCTCCTCCATCCCCCCTTCGCTCGACTCCATCTCCGAGCTCGACCGCGCCCTTTCCGACATCTCCGAGGACGACGACCGAGCCGAGGACTCGGAAGCCGCACACTCGTTGTGGAGCCTCCCCTCAAACACCCTTTCGCTTTTCACCAATCAGCAGCTGGCTGATCTTGGACACCTCGTTCAAACCTCTCCATCCTCCCAGCCAGTCGCTGCCTCTCAGACATGCAGCTCAGAGCTCGTGAAATACGAGGAGGGTGTAACCAGAGCAACAGCTGGTTGGGCAAATTTGCGACAGTGGTTCTCTCCGAAGGGTGTGGTTAAATTAGCTTCTTTCATCTTGTGTTTCCTCTCGGTTTTAAGCAAGAATGAAAGCAGGTGTCTGCCCAGGAAGATATTTACAGGGCTAGGGGAGAAGCTGAACATTTATTTTAACATTTTTGGCACTAAATATTCAACTTTCAACCTAGCTGCATTTAGATTACGTCAAATGATGAGCTGTTTAGCATTTCTGTGGGCTCCTTTTCTGGCATTTTTGACACATCTCCCACTAAAATTCAAGATGTTTGTCACTACTCTGTCTTTATACACAAAGCAGCTACGGTTTCCCAAAGTGTCCTCCATCCCCTGCCCACAGATTGCCTCCTTCTCTCTGCTTTCCTCTTTTTCTTCCCGTCCCTCTCTTCCTCTTACCACCTTCCACTCTTCTAGCTTCACTGCATCTGTCCATCGCTACCTGCTAAACCCCTCCCCTCTCTTCCTCCCATGCCTCTTAGCACTCTTCCTGCTTGTCGTGATGCTGACAGCGAGCCAGTCAGTCGTTTTAGCCCTGATTTTAGCCACACCCCTCGGCCTGACCCTGTCCTACTTTGAGACCGCCGTCTCTAGTCGAAGAAAGACTCTTTTGCCTGTGTTTGTCAGCCACGAGGCAAGCAAGCGCAATTTAAGCTCTGGTGTGGACCAGGACGCCTCCGCTCTCACACCGACACACACACACCTTCACACCAGGCACCATGGAGGCACGGGCTGGACCCAAGAGATGTGTGATCCTGCAGCATAAACTTGCATATTCACATTTCTCATCCTGCCCCACTTTCCATTTTAATTCTTTTTTTTTTTTTCAGCCTTTGTGAGAATGTAAACGACATAGAAACCTAAATGTTTCCTCCTTTTGTTTTTCCCTGCTAACAGCACCTCCTGAACCTGATAAATACTCCTCCTCTTAGCCTCCCTGCACCTCACTCTAATCTTTCCAAAGTAAAGAATGAAGTTAGTGACATTATTTAAGGAAGTAAGACTATAAAAAAAAAGGATCTAAATGAAGAATAATTATATAGTGTAAGTAGATATACGTAAGGCTTTTAGATGCCGTTTTTGACTAAAGTAAACAGACACATGTTGAATACACTGTACAGTAACTTAACAAAATAGATAAAGTGTAGTATTTAAAAATCTGCATTATTTTACAATATTCTCACTCAGCACTTATTATCTCTTGGATATTAAACAAATGTGCATCCATTTATTCACATATAGGCATGGGCCGGTGCGAGAATATCACTGTATGAGAAACTTAATTAGAATTCCAAAACAGAAAAGCAAAAACTGTTATCTCTACTGCATTTTTATACCCCTGTTTACACATTTAACACTGGTTAGCCAGGCTGCCATGGCTGTTTTGACTATGAGCTCATATGAACCATTAAAATCTCACTCCCAGATGGTCAGTTGATCCATGCACATTGAAGCGATGACGTTTCCTGATATTTCCCATATACAAGGTAGCATAGAAAGCAGTATGATAGCAGCTTACAGTAACAGGCAGTTCACATTAACAGGTTGAGAAGACTTTTCTTTCTTCATACAGACAAAGAAAACATCTAGCATCACCCTAAAAGGAGAAGAAATGTTTTAGTGGCAGATTTAGCTCTTCTGATGCCGTGATTTACATTGATTCTGCTAACCGGACCATGCATATGTGTAACACATTTGGTGGCCCCCCCTATAGAAACGTTAAAACATATTTAGTTTTTTATGAAGACCCTCTACTTCATCTAGAGTAAAAATGACTTATTCCTGGTGAATAAAATTGTTTTTTATTTTATGTTGTACATAAAAAATCAATTAAGACAGAATAAATAAGCTTAATCCACACTTGCAGAAAACTTTTAAGTATTTTTTTTAATGTAGAATAACAACTTGCTCTACGTACTAATCATCCTAAACTTCTTACATATAGTTTCACATGACCAGAAGCGTTTCGTAACACAAGGGGAACAGGCGTTTCTCATCATCCATTTCACCGTTTTTTTTTTTTGTTTGTTTTAACTCATTTCCCCTTCATTTTGACTTCCACCTCCCATGTCTGCCACACTGAAGGCTGAGGAGGTGGACTTGAGCCTGGCCGATGTGGAAGCCATCCCCTCCCAGGTCTGTGAGACCTGTTTATTAAACATGCTAATTCAAAGCCTGGTGTTATGGTACAAGACTATAGAGGCCGTAATCCTAACCTGTCCTTTCTCCTTGACTTTTACCCCAGCAACAGTCACCTGGATGTGCTGAGCCTGCCCCGTCTCAGGTTCATAACACTGTTATTGGTGATTTGATCGTGCCAGTCGTTTTCTTTGCTCACGTGGGTTGGTTTGATGGTTGACATTGCCCTAAAAAGATCAGATGAAATCAGATAATAAAAATCCAGTCAGGGGTTGAGTTGTAAAAACCCATCACGAATGGGCATTTTCAACCATTGTTTTCAATTTCTGCTGTGGCTTTCAGTTTCGCAGGTTGTGTTTGGGTTTTGCTTCGTGTGTGTGGTTCATTACATCATTTCGGGATTGCTGAAAAAACGCTGGGGTTTGTTGGTTTATGTGCATGTCTGTTGGTGCCGTGGTGTTTCGAAAAGCTTCGACGGCATGGGTACAGCACTCAGATCACCAGAAATACCAAAATGTTTTCTTGTTTCTGCACCCATGGTCAACTTTTTACTTATTTTTTTTTCAGTTTGGGATATTTACAACTAATTTTTTTATTATTATTATTTAAGTCATATTAGTTCTGTTATTTTCTCTACACATTTGAGTTTATTTTTTCATTAATTTTCAGCATTTTGTGCTGTATGTCTGCCTTCCAGAGTCCATTGAGAGTGCATGGGGACAATATTTATGTGAGGCACAGTAATTTAATGTTGGAGGTTGGTACTGGCGTCGACTGATGGCTGAAAACCATATCTCCGTGTTTCTACTTTTTCTCTAACGCCATCAGAACTACAACCCGGTCTTTACTGGACTACCGTACAAGACTGCTGCCCTCTCGCACTCTCAGGCTCTGTGTGCATGCCGGCGTGTGGACGTTTACTCTCTACTTCAGCTTTTGGCAGATTTTCAGCAAATCCCGTCTCATTGAAAAACTTTGTTTGAAGATCTTTCATTGCTCAATGTCCTGATTTGCGCAGCAGCTTTTCTGATCAGCTACGCCCTTATGTTGTACTTTGATACCATACCCATGGTAAAGTGTACTAGCATTCTGGCCAGTAAAGGGGAGTTGGATTTGAATGTGTGAAATGCAAACTATTTGTTTCATGTGCTTTGACACAAAAGCACATAAGAGACTTGCTCATCTAGAAACAATTTCCCAGGCCGAGCGTTCACAATGGCTGCTTTGTGAATAGGATGTGTGGCATATTGACACCACTATAATGCATGCTCTGTGCATGTTCAGTGCCGTTTCGTGACTGTGATTTTACCTTGTTTAGTTCTCAGTCCTTGATTGGTCAGAGTTTGATTATTGCCAGGCAGCTGCGTCTAACCTCACTAACCTCTGCCTCTGCATAAGGATCTTCCTTCCTGTTTTCTCGTGATTGGCTGCCACTGCAGAGACATGTGTGGTTGGATAACAAACTAAAACAACAACGTCTGTTTGTACAAATTGGGGCTGATGGTGATCCACTGCCATTGCGCTGAGAAGTCCACAAAGTATTTTGATAGTTTTAGAGTTAAATGATTCCAATCGGGGAAAAAGTCAAACTAATTTCCTGACTGAAAACCCACAGATGGCCTTTAAAAAACTGTTTTTAAAGGCCAGGTTGGGTTAGTTCGTTTTTAATTTATTATCAGAACTAAATTTAAAAACTGCTGTTCAGCTTTACTCATAAACTGTTGTTCGATCTGAAACACTTAAAACTGACAAAAACTAAAATTAGAAGAAATTTATAAATATTTATTTACATACTTACCTGTGTGTGTGTGTGTGCCTGTATATATATGGACAGACTAAGTAAAGTGAATTACTACCAGCTCCATGTTGTACATTCAGCCATGCTGTTTATGATCTCATTTATGGAGAAAATAAGACAAGTTGGGAGGCCCCGTTTCACTGAAGTCTGGATTTCCAGTCTTTTTTTTAAACCACAGAAAAAGCTTCAGTGAAGCCTGCCCTCCATCCTGTTGCTCTTTGGATTGACAGATTATTTCTGTAAACGATGTTTTCCCGCCTTATTCCTTCTCCTTTTATCTTTCCCCTCCCTCCTCCACTACCGTCTCTCCTGGTCTTTTCTGTCACATTTCTGCCTCATCATCTCACTATTGCTCCATTGAAGCTCCATTTTCTTCTTTTTTTTTTCTCCTCCTTATCTCCTTCTTGTGGAAGCTCTCATCAAATCCTCACTTCTATCCTTCGTTGATTTCCTCCCATTCTCCTCACTACTTCTACTCACCCTTTTCCAACTTACTCACCCCCCCCCCCCCCCCCCCCCCCCCCCCCCCCCCCCCCCCCCCCCCCCCCCCCCCCCCCCCCCCCCCCCCCCC
>CAEGAE010028299.1:0-44891 GCA_903067095.1 Girardinus metallicus | reverse complement strand
TCAATCTATTTTTGGTTTTGGTTGGAAGACATTGAGAATAAAACAAGACTCAAATTACTTTTTTGTCTTTTTCTGCTGACTTCCACAGTGTAACATTAAAACATGGATGGCTGCAACTGCATCGATGGCAGCTCTCCTTCTCTTCAGTGTCTGTAGCTTCTTGGCGCAGCTCCGTTCTCCTGCTACTGGAGCTTCACCGCATCAGTCACACAGGCTGATGACGTTGCTGTGATTCACTTGTCTGGTGTCTGATTTTCAAATATTTTATGTTTTACTGAGGATTTTTGTACATATATTTTGGCAGTGCTGTAATCATGCCAAACCAGCATGAAACACTTATATTAAAAGAAAAAATAAATGTTCAAAATAAATGACATATGAACAGCTTTAGTGAGATTATTATGTTAAGAAATTTAAAAATATTTTAAACTTTCAGAGAAAGAAAAGGGGATAAAAATGTGAAATCAGAGGATTTTTAGTTACATTAGTTATTCAGGGTCCGTGCAGCATCCAGCTGCGCTCTTCCATGGAAGGACAACAGAATATCGCTCTTATAAACATGTAATGGATAAAATCACTATTATTCACTGTGTATCCCTCAGAACCAATGTAAATAAAATAATAATAAAAAAATCTTTCCATGGGTGACACCACGATAGACAGCATTCATTTTACACAGTTATCATCGGCCCTGTAAGTAGCACACAGCACTTTTGAACTCCAGTCATCAGAATACTGGGATTTTTCCCCGTTGTTTTAGAAAGCTTCTGTTAGTCTGCTTTTTTCCATCGATACACTTCCAGACAGCTCCGCACCGTATGGGGTAAAAAAAAAAAAAAAAAAAAAAAAAAACGCGCAGTTGCGCAAAACTCTGAAATGGGAGAACCGGGATGTAGAACGGAGCGACGAACTAACTCAGGGCATAAAACTAAACTAAAGTAAATACAGAGGAATAAACTGGTATGGCAAGACTTTTCGAGCAATAATTAATACAGAGGACTGTATGGCAAGAACAGACAGACACTGTTTTCAGATAAAAGGTCAAATAATATTGTTGAGACCACATCTAATACTAAGAAGAAATATATTTTACAGATGATAACAGTAAAGAACTTATCACTTATTTATGTTTATTAGATTTGATATATTTATTTCTTCAATATTATTTTGCATGTCAGTGTTAATGTCATGATATAGTTCAGTGACTCCATGACACTTTCAATTTGACTCATTAGGATTTTATTAAGAGCCAGCTTTGTTCTTTGTAATTTCTGTAAAACTATTAATCAATAAATCAATAAACAGATCTATGTAAAGATATAATCCATGTTTCTGTCTCATATTTATATGGCATTAAAAGGATCTGGAGCAGGTTCTGACTCAGAGGCAAGTCCTGACTCTGAGGCGGTTCCTGACTTGGAGGCAAGTCCTGACTCTCAGGCGGGTCCTGACTCGGGAACAGGTCCTGACTCGGAGTCGGGTCCTGACTCGGACGCCGGTCCTGACTCGGACGCTGGTCCTGACTCGGGGGCGGGCCCTGACTATGAAGCGGTTCCTGACTCGGAGGCGGTTCCTGACTTGGAGGCGGTTTCTGACTTGGACGCGGTTCCTTTCTCGGAGGTGGGTCCTGACTTGGACGCGGTTCCTGAATCCTAGGTGGTTCCTTACTCAGAGGCAGTTCCTGACTCGGAGGCGGTCCTGACTCAGAGGCCGGTCATGACTCGCAGATCGGTCCTGACTCAGAGGCAAGTCCAGACTCTGAGTCGGGTCCTGACTCGGATACTGGTCTTGCCTATGATCCTGGTCCTGACTCTAAGGCTGGTCCTGACTCAGAGGCGGGTCCTGACTCAGAGGCGGGTCCTGACTTTGAGGCAAGTCCTCACTCTGAGGCGGTCCTGACTCGAAGGTGGTCCCTGACTCGTAGGCGGGTCCTTACTCTGAGGCTGGTCCTGACTCAGAGGCAAGTCTTGACTCTGAGGCGGGTCCTGACTTTGAGGCGGGTCCTGACTTTGAGGCAAGTCCTCACTCTGAGGCGGTCCTGACTCGAAGGTGGTCCCTGACTCGTAGGCGGGTCCTTACTCTGAGGCTGGTCCTGACTCAGAGGCAAGTCTTGACTCTGAGGCGGGTCCTGACTTTGAGGCGGGTCCTGACTTTGAGGCAAGTCCTCACTCTGAGGCGGTCCTGACTCGAAGGTGGTCCCTGACTCGTAGGCGGGTCCTTACTCTGAGGCGGTCCCTGACTCTGAGGCGGGTCCTTACTCTGAGGCGGGTCGTTACTCTGAGGCGGTCCCTGACTCTGAGGCGGGTCCTTACTCTGAGGCGGGTCGTTACTCTGAGGCGGTCCCTGACTCTGAGGCGGGTCCTTACTCTGAGGCGGGTCGTTACTCTGAGGCGGTCCCTGACTCTGAGGTTGTTGCTGTCTCTGAGGCGGTCCCTGACTCTGAGGTTGTTGCTGTCTCTGAGGCGGTCCCTGACTCTGAGGCGGTCCCTGACTCTGAGGCGGTCCCTGACTCTGAGACGGTCCCTGACTCTGACGCGGTTCCTGACTTGGATGCAGTTCCTTACTCGGAGGCAGGTCCTGACTTGGACGCGGTTCCTTTCTCAGAGGCGGTTGCTGACTCGGAGGTGGGTCCTGACTCAGAGGCAAGTCCTAACTCTGAGTCTGGTCCTGACTCAGAGACAAGTCCTGACTCTGAGGCAGTCTCCTAATGCCAGCATGTTCTCCATCCTAATGCCAGCATGTTCTCCATCCTAATGCCAGCATGTTCTCCATCAGCTCGGAGGGCTTGCGATCCCTCAAGCCATTCAGAGAGAGCAGGCGATCGGCCCGCTCCACATCTGACAGCTGGTAGAGCCGAAGCAGATTCTCCTTGAGCCACTGGATTTGTTCCTCAGCAAACCCGTCAGACGGCGGGTGGAAACGGAGTCCACAGCAGCAACTACCTGCAAGTACTTGGCCTCATCTGTGGTTATCCCACGGAGATGGAACTGGGCCTCCACATGCTGGAACCCTGGTTCTGCATCCTGCTGCCAGAACTCTGGAAGATTGATAACAGCAGCAAATACAGAAGCGGCGGTTGGAGCAACGGCCGCCTGGCAAGAAACTGGGTCCGAAACCAGAAACCACAGCTGGTGGAGAAGCGGCGGCAGCATCTGGTGAGTTCTCGTTAAAAAACATGTCCAGATGTTTGCAGATGTTCGGAGTCACCAATGTGGAAGTCAGCAGAAAAAGACAAAAAAATAATTTGAGTCTTATTTTATTCTCAATGTCTTCCAACCAAAACCAAAAAGAGAATGAAGGACCACCGTTGGTGTCTTCTCACCTCACCTTCTCTTCACAATAAGAGCATACATTCGGGTGTGAAATATATACATTATATCCACCACAATACAATACAGTTTTAGCAAGATGATCAAAGTCTAAACTGGTATTGTTGTGCGTTTAAGTTTAAGTTTACCTTCGTCCAAACGCTCCCCAAAGGAATCTCAGTGCCCCCCTTTTGTAAAATTTTCCAGCAGCGCCCCCTGATGTCTACTGAACGCCCCCCCAGGGGCGGTACCACTCCCGTTGACAAAGCTAGTCTAGACCAAACCCCTAAAGTACTTGAGTTAATTAATACTTTCTCCAAAGTATTAGGATTAACCTTAAACCTGCAGAAGTGTGAACTCTGATCTGACAGAAGCTTACGGAGCTTCTGTCAGAAGCTCCGTAAGCTTCTGACAGCTTACGGAGATGCTAAACTCTTTAGTTATCAAAAGAGTTTAGCATCTTTTGATAACTAAAGATGCTAAACTCAGTGAAACTGTAAACATAGAAAATAAAATATAGAATTGCAAATCTCAGTTAAATAGACGGCTTCAAAGAGATCTGACACTGTTTGGGAGAACATATTTAACCAAAATGGAGTCGCTGTCCCGATTTATATACCCAGCTTATTCTATGGCCATACCTAACAAATACATAACTGCTATAAATCAGTTGAACTTTAATTTCATCTGGAAAAATCGAATCCATTACTTAAAGAAAGAAAATATGGTTAAAGACTTTAAATATGGTGGTTTACAAGCTTTTGACTTTGATTGTTTAAATGCGATCTTAAAGGTAAATTGGTTTAAATCTTTTTTAATGAATGGAAATAGTATTTGGTATTGTTTCTCCAAAGGTTTGTTTAAAAAATGGATGCATAGATTTTGTTCTTAGATGTGACTTTGGAGTTGACAGACTTCCTGTTAAGTTATCTGCCTTTCACAAGCAGGTGTTGTGTTGGGAACTTATGTACACACACAACTTTACTCCTCAGCAATCTCCCATCTGGAACAACAGATATGTGCTGCACAGAAATAAGTCTCTGTATTTGGATCACTGGATGGAAAAAGGTATTTGGTCCATAAGACATTTTCTTAATGACAGTGGAGATTGGTTGTCCTATGACGAATTTTCCTTATCGTATAATTTGGACTGCTCACGCACTCAGTTTAACACATATTGAACTCTATCACCACTGCAGTCAAACCACTGCAGTTCAAAATATAAACATTCAATCAGCTAACTTTCAGTTACCCTCTCTTCAGCTGTTTGGAGTTAACCTTTTGGACAAAAGTAATTCTAACAAACGGATGCGTCAGCAGCTAATTAATGGTATATTTTCTGTCCGACCAAATAAAAACTCCATTTTAAATTTGTTTCCTGATTCAGAGGTTATTAAATGGAGAAATGCTTACCTTTAATACCCTCTAAATTTTAAAGCTAAAGAAGTTCATTTTAAAATTCTCAATAACATTTTTCCATCCAGGGAACTATTACGACAAAGATTCAACTTTGATACTAACATCTGTACTTTTTGTGACAACGACGTTGAAACAACGGACCGTCTCTTTTTCCATTGTGTGCACACTGGAACATTTTGGGGAAATGTTCAGGACTGGATCTCAACAAAACTTTCCCTACATCATCCCTTAAGAAGAGAGGATATAGTATTTGGATCCACCTACAGACACAGAAGATCCGACCTCATACTTAGCAACCTGCTGATCCTCGCCAAATTCTTCATCCACTCCTGTAAATGGGGAAATAGAAAACCTGACTTTTCAGCCTTTAAAAACCACTTCAGAACCTTAAAACTGATGAAAAACAAATATGGAATAACAGCTCTTGGATGCCTATAATGAACTGAATTTTTTGGAGAACTAGAGCCCCTTTGTCTTTTTTTTTGTCTGTTTTTGTTGTTCTGCTATCCCTCTGTTTGATGTCTGACAAATTTTATTTATATTTTTATTTTCCTTTTTTTATTATCTTATAATTATATGTGTGTGTTAAGCCTGTAAGACTTGACTTCTTCATGTATGTACATGCCACGTGATCTTGTGTAATTGCTCAAAATTTTTAATTAAAAAAAAAGTTTTAATAAATACAGTTTTCGTGTTCCATTAAAGAAGAGTTCTGCTAATTGCAAGAAAGTGAAGGCTAACCTTGTTCAGTTTTACCAGCTTAAGCTAACGCTAGCTAGTCTAAACAGATATTTTGTTTCTTATTAGCTACTGCTAGCTCAATATTTGTTTTTTTTTTTTAATTCTGAATATTCTGAAAGTGCAACATTTTTACCTAATAAAATTATAAATCATGACTGGCTGTGAAATGGGCCCAAACTGAATATTTAGTTGATACATTAGACTTTATATATATTTTCGACCACATTTTTAAGACAAACATTTTCAAATATTTCACACAAGGACATAAAAATTCAAAACTAAGTGTTTAAAACTTTATATCTCTAGTAAATTATCCTTTTTTCTTATTTCAATGTCTCCAGTTGAACAAAATAGTGAATGAAAATAAATAACTGTGGACTAATTAAAGAAAAAAGCTAACTGTTGGTAACCTTACTTTATGCCCACTGCCTCTGTGAAAATTATTTTTAAATAATTATTTTTAAAAATAATTATTTTTAAAAAGGATAATTATTGTCTAAACATATTTAGACATGTTTAGTTTTATGATTGAGATGCGTGTTTCTATTTTTAACACCAGAGGGCAGCAGTATGTTACAAGAATATAGGTGAGATGTAATCGCGTCACAATAAAGCGCAGGACTCAGGTAATTTTTGTCTGTTTTTAAACCAGTTTGGGGATTTTCATTTAATCTAAGCATGGAGGCTATTTTCTATTTACACATGTAGGTAGCAAAACCAATCAGTCTTTGTACTTTTAGAGCTAGATGTTTGGAAAATTGATTCAGCTTTAATTACATTTAAAAAAAAAATAATGTTATTGATCTATTTATAACATCAGTGCTGAATTCATGTTTTGATTCTTGAAGAAGAAAAAAATCTCATGCCAGAAGTGACATGCTTTTTCTGTTAGCGACTGTCACCCTTAGGTTATTAGCACTCAGTAGTAACTTTTACTGAAAGTAAAAATCCAGGCAACTTGAACACAGTGAAGACACAATCAGAGTTAGCAGCTAAATAACATATTAACTTATATTAACTTTTTTGAAAAGACCTTACTAAAAATATGAAAGGGGAGGAACTCTTCTCAGTTCTAACTTAGTTAGCAAAGGTTACACTCAACAGAAAACTTATTTGAAACGAAAAATGATTTTGAAACTTAAAATTTATTTCAAGTTGAAAGCTAATTTTTTAACTGAAAAACAAAAAATTACTTAAATCTGAAAAAATTGCAGATTTTTTTCATAAACAAAACGTAGAAACTGAGAAGAAGTTGACAATGAAGAATAACGTTGAAATGTAAGAGAATAATTTGAAATAAAAAAATAATTTGAAATTGAAAATTATTTACTTCAAGCTGGAAAAAAATGAAACTGAAAAAAAATTTAAGCTGAAAACATTTTTTGAAAATAAAAAACAGAAACTGAAAAATAATGTTGAAATAAAAAAAAGTATTTGAAACATCTTTTGCAACTAACAATTAATTATTTGAAGCTGAAAATTATTCTAAGCTGAGAAAATTTGAGCTGAACAAAATGCTGGAACTTAAAACAATTATTTGCAATTAAACATTTAAAACAGAAAAACATAATATTTTTTTTTAAACTCAAAAACAAAAAAACAAGAAGCTGAAAACTAGTTTTGAACTTTACTTTAGTTTAAAGCTTCTTTTTCAGTTTTCAATTTCTTTTCCTTTTTTTTTTCAAACTTTATGGCTTTGAAAACTGCCACTGTGTGTTTACTGAATATGGACCAAATCTGTCTAATAAAATAATAACACAGAACACATGATGTCATAAAGTTAAAGAATTTGGCTCAGGACTTCATTTAAATAATTCCACACAGAAACTACTGGTGGCATTATATTGTTTTTTTTCCCACATATAGAGAGTATAACATCTGTAGTGATAACTTTTCTTTGAACTGCAACCACGGGTCATTATGCATTTCTTTGCCTTGCGCTTTAACGTTTCTGGTCAGGATAAAGTGGATGCATGTCTCCAGTGGACTTTTCTTTGCTTGGTGTCTTATTTTATGCAATCATTGCTTACTTTAAAATAAAATGACAGATAGTAAATTTCACATATCCTGTGGTAACAGTTTTCCATAATTCAGCACATATTACATGCTTATCCACTGGTAAATGTAATATTTCCTCTAAACAAATAACATTGTTGTTTTGGTTGGCAGGAAAGCTTTAGGAGTTTCTCTGCTGAAACCAGCTTGTGTCTCATTGTTTACACTACGTAGCTGTTGTGTTGAGTATAAATGCTTGACTGAAAGTAATTTAATTTAGAAGCTAATTAATTTTTTAATAAATAAAAAAAGAAGCAATTTAACCTAGTAGCCTTTTGTTTCTCTGATGTCAGCGTCTGTGGTTGTTCGTTCATTTATGCACTTCAACTCTCAGCCATCAGCATCCAGAGTGAAATTGCTATTGCGCATCATTTCCTCCTGAAAAACAATGTCACCGTGCTGTTTGCATTTTCAGCAACACGCAGTCAAATTCAGTGAGCAAATCATCTCTTCTGCTCACATTTCAAATCAGACTGAAACATCTGAAAAAATGACAATTTATTTCAATCTGGTCATTTTTGTCATGCTCATTTTATTAAGATCTGGTTCAGTTTGTAAAAACAGATCAACCTTTGTTAAATAATCAGTCCCTGATCTCAATATCAGTTGGTATTACAGTGAACTCATATTTGCATACTTTTATACTGCAACCATGTTAGATAATTTTATAGATGGAATAAAGACACCACTTTCATTGCCAGCGCCTTAGATTACAATAGTGTTGCAACTACCTACTTTAGTCATTGATTAATCTATGGATTATTCTGATGATTAATCATATATCCATCCCATCCATCCATTTTCTGTTCACCCTGGTCCCTTAATGGGGTCGGGAGGTGCTGGTGCCGGGTGAGAGGCGGGGTCACCCTGGACAGGTCACCAGTCTGTCGCAGGATTAATCATATAAAAAAGTTGAAATATTTGCAGATTTTTCCATTAACCACTTAAGCTGATTTTATGCAATGTTAGAGTAAATATATATAAAATAAAAATAAACAAATTGTTTTGTACATTTTTTTAGATAAGAAAATAAACATTTGTTGTCTAAAATGCAACACCATATCCTTCCATTAGTGAAGGAGCCACTTGATTATTTGTTGCAAAGTATGCATTTGCAGCTAAAAAGAAGAAATTACTAATAACATTAGCCCTGTCTGCTTGACAGATCTGTTGACTTTTTTTTTTTTTACATTTTTAAAACAATTTTATTTTATTGTTTGGATAAATATATCAATAATTGGATGGGAAAAAGTGCCTAATATGAGGATTTTTTGTCTTCAATTACATTCAAGTGGCCTCTCATTGACATGTTGTTAAGATCACTCAGTCTTTTTAATACTGTGTCTTATCTTGCAGAATGTAGCTGTTAGAGGAGGCGGCGCTGTGATCGTACTGAGCTGGACGGAACAACCAACAGTACTCCGGTAGGCTGTCGTGTTTAAACTGTGCTCACTTGAATCTTAAGAAATCTGCTGAAATCTCTTAAATGTATCCCACATACACATCACAGTATTTGTGTATACAGTTTTGAGGAAAGAAATTAATGTAATGCAATTTGGAAAAGGGCTGTAGTTAAACAAAATGTGAAGGAAGTGAAGTGATGTCAAAACTTTCCTGAAAAACTCAAAAAGTCTGAGATTAATCTCAGAAATTTTTTAGAAAAAAAAAAGAAAATTTCTAAGTTGAAAAGTTGAATTTTTTTTAACTTTTCAAACAAAATTTCCTTGGTTTTTCTAGAATTTTTCTGAGATTAATTTCAGTTAGAGTTTTTTTGTACCAAATTTTGAACTTTTCGAACTTAGAAATTTCCTTGTTTTTCCCAGAAAATGTCAGTGTTTTGGCAGAAATTTACTTCTTCTTTTTCATCTTGTCTACAATGGTTGTTTTTTTTCTTGTACATTTCCTTCTTTTTTTTGGTGGAAAACTTCTTTTATCAAAGGTACATCATTCAAGTTGAACGATGTACTCTAATGGTGGAATCTATATTTGTTGCTAACGGCAAACACAAGATGACACCGTTTTATCTGTTCCCTGCCAACAATGTTTGGTCTGTGTGTGAATGGAAAGTTTCTGCTAAACCTGGAGGGAGCTATTGCAAAGTCATTTCTTTTTTTCTTTATGTAGCATCAACCACCTGATGACACCCTTGCTGGCATTATTAGGAATAAAGTTGTGTTGTCAGATGTGATCTAAATACACAGACAGGCTGCACAACTGAGCTAATCTCTGTGTTCTGCGCAGGTGTTGACGTGTGATCGCCGATGTCCGGTGAGAAGAAAGGTGAAATTTTACAGTGACATGGACAAGTGCAGCTTCAGCGTGAGCGTGTCTGCTGCAGCCGGGCGCCTGCACACCGACAGCCACGTCCACGTTTGGAGCAGATGGTAAGCAATTATGAAATGTGGGATAACATCAGGGTATATAATTGGAGCACTGGGAAGTGGAAATGGCTCTGTGGTTCTTGAATGAAAGACCGAACAAATGTGTTCATGTATTTATTAGGGCAAAGAAGATTAAATCTTTGAGTTAAACGTTTGGTGACAGAAAAGAGATGAAAGGATTGGATGAAGTGAGAGAAATTGAGGCTTTAAACAGAATTTTTTGCCACTGTCAACAGCTCTGCCACTTGTTTATAGTTTGTTTAAATTTGCTCCTGTCAAGGATTTACAGTTAAAACAGGAACCACTTTATATGGTTTATCTTTTATTAGACAAAATCTTTTAAAAAACCCTAGATGGCAGATTGGCCATAAACTTTTATTTTAATATACTTTTTATTTAGTTTGGTGACAGTATTACAATTTTGCACCTGTTACAAATTTACGTACTTTCACTATTTCAAAACAGCTGTGATATTCAAGCTGTTTACAAAATCCCCAAATTTAAAATACTCCGATGCCGCAAAATTTTAAAACCAGAGTAAAAATGCAAAACAAATTGTATTCTGACTATATTTTTGCCTGCTCAGCAATGAACTTTACAGGCAGTATCCTAATAAAACGGAGTAATCAAATTTTTGTATTAATGGAATCAATGGAGTTAATTATGTTTTCCTGATTTTAAACAAAAATACAGTTTTTCCAATTTTTTGCTTTGAATGTTTTCTGTTTTGTTCACGGAGATTGTTCTTAATCTATTGCCTGTAAGAACAATAGGTCCCTTATTTTTGGAAAATGCTTTTATTTTTTATTAGGTTTTTTTAACAACTGCACCTAAGTTTGTGTTAGAGTAAAATTTATTGGCTGTTTGTCCGTTCACACCACCCTGTTTAGTTTGTTTTAATCCAGCTCCAGTTTGTTTGCCTTGATATTGTTTGAATGCATAATTAAACTCTAATAAAAGCTAACTCTGGTCCGTCTACAAACCTCGGTCTCTGTTCAGTTGAAGTGAACTCTGTTGCACTTTCAATGCATAGATGAACACCAAGAGGACTGGAGACCGCTTTAAAAGCAGGACGCAGACTACAGCGCAGGGCATTCTGGGTAAATATAGTCAAAATAAATGTGTGTGTGTTTAGCGCTAACAGGAGAAATGGTTCATGGTCAGAAAAAAGAAATCCTACAATTGCTAAAACTGGACACCACTCCATTTTTGTTTGCTTTTTGTGGAGAAGGAAGTTGGGTTCAGAGTCTTCGTCTGAGATTTTTGTGTTGTTTCCTTCAGTGGTTCTTGGTCCAGCGCCCCCTCAGGTGATGAGGGGAACAGGTTTTTCCAAATGGTCTGGTTGGTTTGACACAGTGAAAGAGAACTGCAGCAGCTGAAAATATAGCAAATCTTGCAATTTCAGTGCCCAATTGAGCAAAGTCTCCTGGACTATTAGGTGTGAAACTGTCTGTGTTATCAGAACAAATTTATACCATTCTTGAACTGCAGCTGGCGGGTGGGTGCAAAAGCTTTGGACAACTTTGGACACCCCTATTTCCAAGATACTTTCTTGCAAATTTTTAATTTTTCAAACTCAGAAATTTTCAATTTTCTTCTAGAAAATTTTGGAGATTAATCTCAAAATTTCTAAATTTTTGGCAGAAACATACTTCTTTTTGTATATGTGTTTATATATTTGTCAACGTGTCTACAATGACCCTAGTGCGACCTCATGGTTTACTGATTGAAAAGCAGCAAACAAACTGAAATTGAGTCACTAAACATCAATTTATGGCTCATTTTCCAGGTTATAACACACACACACACACCAACACATTCCTCTGTGTCTGAGTGTGGCATGTCTCTGGATGTCCCCTCCCACTGACAGATGGATGGGGTTAATATCATAATTAAGCACCGCGGCCGACAGTTCCTGTTTACCACTCGGTTGCTAGGCAGTGACATCAGCTGATCCCTCCCTCTCTCCTCTCTAATCCCTTACGCTCTTGCTCGCCCATCTCTCTCAGCTCTGTCTCTCCCAGATAGGCGGCGCAGACACGGGCAGAGTGTGGGGGTATAGGACGAGCAGAGAGCAGGGGGTAGATAGTAGCGTGTGTGTGTATGAGAGGCTGGCAGACGGCATGGTCTGGGTGTGAGGACACACTCCGGGAGCCTCCATGTAGAGCGACATCACCTGGACCAGTCCAGCGTTCAGAGAAGCAACAGGCGGCAGGAGCGCTCCCAGCAGCTCCTCGTTCTTTACCTTTTTTTTAGGTTTGTTTTTTTTTTTTTTTCTCTTTTTGCGTTGTTTTGGGAGTGAGCTCCGGGCTGGACCGCATGCATGACACAACGCAAAGGCGAGAAACCCACCATCAGCATCCAAGAGCACATGGCCATTGACGTGTGCCCCGGTCCCATCCAGCCCATCAAGCAGATCTCCGACTACTTCCCCCGTTACCCACGGGGCCTCCCCCCCACGGCGCCCCAGACAGTGGGCCACGCTGGGCCCCTGCGCTCTGCCCTCTCCACGCCTGCGGCCGCCGCCGCCACCTCAGAAAGTGATCGCCCCCATGAGGACAGCCCTGAGAGGGCGTGTGCTGGAGCCTCTGCCTCCCTGCAGGCCGTCAGGAGGGACGAGGAGCCGGACGTGGAGGGATACGACTCAGACGACTCCAGTGAGTGTTTCGTTTCTTTCTGCATCTCTTTTTCTGCCACCAGTTGCCAGGCATCCCTCCAGTCTGATTTTATCTCCAACCTTTTATTCTTTCTCTCTTTATCTCCAATCCTCTGATTCGAACATGAACATAGTGTCTCTGCGGCGCCTATAACTCTTTTCGTCTCATTCGACAGGCAGCCAACTGTTGCTGCTGCTGTTGCGAATCCAGCCTCTCACCCCCTTCCTTCTGCTGCTCAGCTCTGCTTCCTCTGAGAGAATGATGCGTGTGATTTTTTTTACTGCAACAAAGCATCGCATGAGGCTGTCTGTGTTGATAAGGGTGCGCTTTTTAAAAATCACCCATGTCTGAGGGGTGTGGGCTAGGGGTTTGGTCTCACCAAGCCCAGTGATTCATGGCTTCCCAGATTAACTGCCCAGTGGAGCTCATCCACATACTGTACCCAGAAAGGCAACTTCTGTCTGGCTGGCTGGTTTTTGTTTGGGTTTCTGACGCATGAAGATGTAAGGCTTTTTTGTGAATTTAATCTTATTGGAGATTTATGGAAATATTGAACCGTCGAACACCAGGATCCATGTTTTTTTTGTTTTTTTTTTCACTTCCAAACCCATTATAGACGTCTGAGGTTTAGTTTCTATCAATACTGATCCAATGCAGAAAAATATTGCTGAATTGACAATAATCGTTTCACATATTGTTCCCAGAAATGCAAATTCAGTCTGTCGGGCTTGTTTTTCTTTATTTGTAACTCTTTTAAGATGCTAGCCTTTTTTTAAAAAAAAAAAATAAAAAATTATCTAACTGGATATTTTTCTGGAATGATTAACTGTAATTAATCAGTTCTTGAAATAATTGCCAACTAATTTAGTAATCAATTAATTATTTGTGTATACAGACTGTAAAGACCAATTGCAGAAAGAACAACTTCCTCAGAGCAGTAATTAAGTCAAAACTGT
Source organism: Girardinus metallicus (assembly GCA_903067095.1). Taxonomy (NCBI): domain Eukaryota; kingdom Metazoa; phylum Chordata; class Actinopteri; order Cyprinodontiformes; family Poeciliidae; genus Girardinus; species Girardinus metallicus. The sequence continues at coordinate 31,374 of CAEGAE010028299.1, read as the reverse complement.
AAAAAAATATATACATTTGAGTCTAAGATTAAAAAATCTTTGTCTGTAAATATGTTCTACCCAGAATTCCCCAAGTGTCAGTTTTAGCTTCACCTGCTTCAAATTCTGCGACTATATATATATATAAATCTCCTATTAAGCACCTTTTGCTATCTTTTATTAATCAGTTAATCCCAAAAATAATCAACTTATCGGCTGTACGTCAAATTGATGTAAAATTTAAGCAGAAAATACTGAGCTTTTCGCATCTTAGAACTATTTTTAGGTGCAGCTGCATCCTTCGCTACAAATGATCAAGCATTGACTAAAGTAAAGCTATGTGATTGCATCTTAAGCAATAAAATTTTAATTTTCTTATTTAAAAAATACATTTTATTTGTTTAATTGTTTTTTTGTATTTCTATTGTTGTATCAAATAAGATTAAGTGATTAACTGGAAAAATCTGCAGAATGTGCAAACCTTTTTATATCATTAATTGTCAGAATAATCAATAAAATAACCATTATCTGGATATCTATGATATTCAGGAACAGTCAGAGATAAAAATGAAAGTAAACTGCTTTCTGAGCACACTTGTTCCTTCTACCTGAATCTCTTTATTTTTCCAACGCTGGTGTCTGATGGATCAGAAACAGTGAAGGTATTTCTGTTTCAGCTTTCAGCTGCTGAACAGGATGAACGCCTCCCATCATGTTTGATTCTTACCGAATGCTTTGCTGCAGGCATGCTTTGCAGAAAGGGCTTGTGATTGCAGGTTAACGTGTGACAGTAGTGTGCCTTCTGCAGGAGTTAATCCACCCAGAGTGGCATGCTGTGGGGAGGGTTAGGCCAGCTCTTAATCCAGAGCTGGACAGGAGGGTTGGAGGGCAGAGATGGGGGATGGTAGGCAGTATAAAGGATGGATTCTCCTGGCAGATGTTGCTTTATGACCTCCACTGGGCAGCCAGGATTTTACCCAGTGAAGAAGTACAGAGTCTGTTAATCAGCCAGACCAGTCCTCAGCCTGTGCAACAATTCACTTTTCTGTGGAGAGACTCAGAGGATTTTTGGCTTTGGCCGGAAACTTGTTTTCTGACTCAGAATTAAAAATATTTCCTGCCAAGTGATTCTGTTTTCTTGAACGCTTGTGTTTTCCAGCCATTTACATGCAAACAGACTAATTAAAAGGTTATGGGAAATTTTAGATTTCGTCTACTGCTTGGCTAATCTTTTAAATACATTTTTTTGCAGATTCAGATTCCTCTTGAAGGATGCATTTACACCAGCCCTGTCTAGTCCGCTTTAAGCGAACTCCAGCTCATTTTTCTAAAAAGTCCGGTTCATTTGGGGAGGTGTGAATGTGTAACAAATGTGGACCAAAAAAGCAAACTCTGCTCCGCCTATGAACCTCAGTCTCAGTTTGGTTGAAGTGAACGCTGGTGCATTATGAATGTATATGTCAATGCCAAGAGGACCGAAGACAGCTCCCACAGCAAGAAGCAGATTACAGCACAGTGCATTCTGGGTAATACAACCATAAGAAACACGAGAGTATTGCACTAGCAGGAGAAAAGGCCTGTAATTAGAAAAGATCAATTTTACAACCCTAAAACCTGACAACTCTCCATTTTGCCTTACATTTTGAAGGAAATTGCTTTTAGTATCTTCTTTAGAGTTTTTTATGTTATTTTCTTCAGCGCCCCCAAATGCCAGGAGGGAACAGGTTGCTCAAAGGGTTTGGATCGTTTGAATCAGTTGAGTGTGAACCAAAACCGCAGCAGTTGAAATGTAACAAATATTACAATTTTGTCCTACAATCAGTGTACCAGACTACCAGGTGTAAAAACGCACGAAAAGCCAGACCAGAGATCAACAACCTTTTCAATTCGAAGATCCATATTCTCCATCACTAATACAAAATAAAAGCAGCAAAAAGTTGAAAAATAAAGTATAATGCTAAGGAAATTAAAAAAAATTATTTCTATTATCTGAATTTAGAACAAAATGAATCATCTAAATCATTAATAGAATGAGGCCTTTCCATAAATATGGAAAATGAAGAATGATAGGCAGCCCACTTAAAAATATAAAGCACACCATTGATGCCATTCAGATATTTAATGCACATATTACATAATAGAGAAATGCCAAAATGACCTATTCTTATTGCGCATGAAATAAAAAAACAAAAACCTTTAATTTGGTTTTATAAAACCTACAGTCGAAGGTTTTATAAAACGTTGGAGACCCCCGAGCTCGACTATAAGAAGATATACGAGCAGCGCCGAAAAAAAAAAATTGTTTTACCTTTGAGCTCTGAGTGGTTAGTAATTATTTATAATAAAAACTGCAAGAACAGTTGCTGTTCAAGAGCAAGAGCAGAATTGACATTTTGAATTTTCTTTAGCATCTTATGTTTGCAATTACTGCAGGTAGCACAGCTAGTATGACTAAAACAGCAGCTTCTCAGTGTGTTCCCAAGAGGATGTAGATCCTTACCTTAATGGAGGAGTAAGATGTGTTTTCTAGGCACATAGTGCCATTTTATAGCACAATCAAGTAACTGTCTCCTTCAGTTATTATGAAGTCTTAATTTTTAGTGAAAGAAACTTGACTTTGCATCAGAGCTGCTTCTGACTACTTCAAATTCCGTTTATGGGTCGATTTTAAAGTTGTTGAATCTATAGTAATGTCACCAAATCACGACAAGATGGAGCAGTCTAAGAAAAATGAAAGCATTGTTTGCTTCAGTCATTTTTTACTTCGGAATTACAAGTCATTGTTGTCAAAAGTAAAAAAAAAATAGAAAAATAGAAGAGTAGGGGAAAGAGAGATTGTAGTAGTAATTTTTCAATGTTTTAACTTACCAAACATGAGTGATTACACTACAAACACAAATGTTGGGTTTGAAAGTTCAGTTAATTTAACACCAACTTGTGGACATAATGACAAAACACAGTACAGTTGCTGTGTTTTTAGCAGCAGAGAGCAGCTGCATGTGCATCAGAACGAGTGTTTCCCTGAGCCTCTGAAACGTCTCTGAAACTGGAACACTGGAGGAAGAGCTTAGTCATTTGTTGTGGAGGGGGAAAAATCCTGATGCCAGAGCTTTGAAGCTGCATTTCAGAGCTGCGTGTTTTGCTGTCGCTCAGCATCGGTGCACCTTGGTCCACTGAAGGAATATGGATCTCACTATAGATGTGTGAGAACGAAACATCTGAAGAAACGGTCACCTCAGGGTTGTTCAGCTAGAAAGATTACCGATTTATTCAGCTGATAGTTGCTCTTTTGTCTATCGCAAATTGAGATCTGTTTGAGCCTCGCTTGGTCACCATGGTAACACAATCTAAACTCATCTCCAGATTCCTGTGCTGTGTATTTTGGACAAAAAAAACTCCTCAATATTTACTCTCTAAAAGTAGTGGTACCGATGTTGAAGATGTGTAAGAAGCCAAAAAATAAATCATTACATATATATGTCGCTCTAGCATAATTTCATATTTAAGAATTTAGAAAAATACAAACTTTATTTATAGAAAGAAACTGACTGATTGACAATAAAACTGAAAGCAGTTTTATTGTTTGCACACCAAAACAATAAAACTGTTTATTGTTGTGCAGGTTTTTCTCGTTTGGAATGAGAAAAGCAGGGATGTAAACGTCCTTCCTCACACCTCACTGCAATGTAGAAAGCCTTTTTCATTTAGACTTGACTCAATTTAAGAGTCAAGTCTAAATGAAAAATTATCCGTTATGTTTATTATATAGGAAGTCATTTTGTGAATGAATTATTTCTGAACATGGTAGTTTCTTCCCTACAGAATAAATATGTTGTAATTGTAAGCTGATTTTCTTTCTTCTAACTTTGTCAGCAGTGTGAGAAATAACCACAGCAGTAACAGACGAATTTATTTCAAATTTTTGACACATCTTTAACAGGGGTGCTAAGAAGCGTGGGGAGTGTGTTTTTCTGTAAAATAATAGCATCTGTTCAGGTGTGTTACATCAGTTTGTTTATGTTTGTGTTGACAACGGCTCCGATCGGTTTCCTAGAAGCCACGTTTTTTTTTTTTCCCCTGCAATTTTTGTTTCTAACACTTTTTGTAGCAGCACATCTTATCTCTGGAGAAATAACAGAAACCAGCCTCTCGTTCAAGCTGAGCCAATTCCCTAAATGTTAAAACAAATTTGTTTTGGTAACACCGATGTGCCTGGAAACAGGCTGCAAAAGTTCAGAGATCCCAGTTGACGCCCACATAGATGTCCACCACCGTGTCACAATGCTTTTAGCTTTTGTCAATAAACTGAAGAAACACAGCTAACATTTTACAGCCAAAGTTGTAGATAAATCAGCTGAACATCAGTTTATGAAAACATCAAACCAAAGTTCTTCTCCATCCTCTTGCTAATAAGACTATTAGACAGAAACATCTGCCAGAGGATCATCTTAATGACTTTGCAATCACCTGAAGAGTCATCAGTGTGGCAGGATAATTACAATGTCAGCTCCACTTCCCAGAAGGAAATAAAATTTTAAAAAAATCCCAAGCAGGAAAGCAAGGACGCCAACAAATAAATAACCAAAGCAGGAGACATTCCTTTGCTTGTTAGCAACTAAAAGTAGTAACCAATGAGTGCAAGCAATATGAAAATATGGTGCATTGTGAAAGAAATGAATAACAAGTGAGTGAGTCTGATGCAACATCCCAATAATCCCTGGCTGCTGCTGCTGCCATGGGAGCTGAAAGGAGACGGAGAAACATAAGCTGCAGAAACAGGACTGCTTTAAAGGCAGCGTCACAGACATCTTTATTAACACAGACTCTTTATTATGTTGGTTGAAGCTGATTAAGGTGATTATTGTTGTGTCTGAAGTTATACCGATTCTATGCTTTTGGAGTCTGGTTGAGATCTGCTTGTTTCTACAGGGGAAACATATGAAGTTATGGGTCAGTTCCTGACCACAAAAACAGCCTGGTGAAGGAATGACCAGCTTATTTTAATAAATTAAGTTGACTAAGAAACAAATGTTATACTTTCGATCATTTTTATTGGTTTATCTTTCTTAAACTTTGTGCTCCACAGGGTCATATAGGGCCGTATGCGTTGGACATGTTCAACTACGGTCACTGGTTGGTTCCATCTAATCTACAGTTTCATAACAAACATGATTTAGAAAAAACTTGAAGTCAGACATAAGATTTGTTGCCAACCACAACAACTCAAGCATGATGCATGATGAGTAGCTGATGCAAGGTTTGCTGATTGCTCTTCCTGGAGCCGTTGTGCGTTTTTAAAAATCTGCTGAAGTTTGACAAATCTTCCTGCTCTGTTTTACCCTAAGATATTTGTTCAATTGGTGTCTTTTCTGAAGTCCTTCAACTTTTCTTGAATTCCCTTTGTAGGGACCAGACGTCCCTTGGTCTGGTCCAAGGGAAATTGACCAGACCATAGAACAGCAGTGCATTCTGGGTACAGAATAAACATAATTTGATGCATTGGAGACTGTGAGGACAGGAAACAAACTGCTGCGTTGTTGCAACACAGATTTCAAAATAAGAGCATGAATATACACGTCTAATGTCTAACTAAAACCTCTGCACAGATGTGAAACTTTATTCAACTGAAAATTGACAAAAGAGCCAAGTAAGTTGGTGCTGTAGAATTTTTCCAGAAAAATTAACTTGGGGGTGAAGCTAAGTGAGCTAAACATTAGTAAAAACAGCTAGCAAAATGATAAGGCGTTAAAATAGGGCAAACACTCTCGCATGTAAGTGCAATTAAGGGACACTAATGACCCCAACACTCATGTTTTTAGACTGTTGGAGGAAGCCTGAGTACCTGGAGAGAACATATATATGCACAGGGAGAACTTGCAAATTTCATGCAGAAACACCCCAGACCTGGGGTGTTTCAAAATGTTTCAACCACATAGTAAAAAAGCAAATATTTAGGAAATGTGTTTAAACTTTTAGATAAAAGGAAATAGATTTGAGCAAGTTTGACAAGAGACAGATTACAATGCCTTGACTACTGGCTCAGAGAATGCTGCAGCAGGAACAAAAGTAGACAAAAGAAGGAACAGCAGTGAGCGGGGTCACGGGTTTTTAGCCGCATGGGCACAGTTGGATGCAGTCCACAACTAATCAGTGGGGCTCAGATTCAGCTGTGAAAAACAAACCAAAACATTTTGCATGTACAAGATGTCTTGCAGTTATGTATGAAAAATGATTCAGCTGTATGTGATTAAGAAGAACAACTCTGACCTTTCCCTTTCTGGCAACAAAAGCGACTGTTATTACTCATAATGCTCTTGCTGGGAAACAAAAGAGTAGAAATCTGTTTCGAATGATTTATGGCTTGAAAATGTTTGGCGGCTGTTTGATGTCTCACAGCAGGGATTTGAAAAGAAAACAAAGGGAAACAACTGAGGTGAGTTTAAGAGTATAGTATTGTGAAAATTCTGTTTTTACTGCTTAAATGATTCACAGACACAAAGTTTTAAAATGTTAAAATCAAAGATAAAACTGAGGAAAAAAAAAACTGCTGCAAATGTTATTTATTAAGGTAAAAATCTCCATGGTGGCCCTATTTGAGCTGTTCAGTTCATATGAGAGCTAGGTGATATGGTTTGAAATAGTGAGATTTTTTTGTACCAGATAAATTTTTTTTTTGCCTTTTTTCTGCATAAGAAATTCCAAATGATGAAAAATTATTGTCAAAATGTGGCTTTTATTTTAATCACCCCTTCTGTGAGTGCTGCAACAGAGTATTAATTCATGAAAACATTTGTTTAGTTATGAGAATAAAGCCATATATAAATCATAATACTAGCAGAATCAAGAAGCAATCTTTCCAAAAGAACACATTCAAATTTAGGGTAAAAAAAGCTGCTTTTCAATTAGAAGAGCAGCTTCTAGAGTTACAGAGTTATCAAGATCAGTAAGTGTGGTTTTCTTCGAAATTGACGCTGACATTTGCGTGATCATTTCAAAGTTCTGCTACTGATAATACTTTGATGCTGATGTTAGAAGTATTTTCTTACCCGTAAAATGATACCAAAGTACAACGTCACAAGATGCTCAACATTCCTCATTTTACATTTTTGTTATTTTTCGTATTGTACTTCTTGTGAAATTACTGCTTTATTCTCCTAAAATCATGACTTTAATCTGGTAATACTATGACATTATTCTCGTAATTAAAATAAAATTAACTGTAGCCTGGCCCTAATATTCAATTGTAGACATCACTTGAGTTCAAAGTCCAAATAAGTAGAAGCTTTAACACACCCTTGTCAGACAAGATGGCCGCCTGAACTATGAAAACCTAAGGAGTGCATTGGAGGAAAAACATTTCCGGTTTTCTAAAAGAAATAAAATTGATTTATTGCCTAATTTATATTGTGACTTTTTATTGATATCAAGATTGGAACCACAAAATATCGTGATAACCTTTAAGTCCATATAGTCCACCCCTAATAAGATGAACTTCTTCCATTGGTGTGGAAGGATGTTTTGTTTAGGCCATATTAATTTTCTTTAATTTAGTTAGTAGTGGGCTTGTAACAATGAAAACAAACAAACTGCGTTGAATTTAAAGCGTGCTCAGTTACCAGTTCAGCCTCTGTGTTTCTCCAGGTTGCAGAGTCGGGTACTTTTTTATCACACTGGCTGTGAGGCTGATCCGATCATTCGTGGACTCCTACATATGAATCACACACTGAGGTGAAGTAATTCCTCCCTCCTGGTGGTGTAGCAAGCACCGCTGTGGTGAAAATGAAAACGCTGCCTCAGTTTGTATTTGCTAGTCTATCAACAACTTGGGAGAGATACCGTTCAACTTGTTGTTCTACGCCAAATGCAAAAGAAAAAGTATCGCTCGCCTTCTTGTTTGTGATTTTAAAGCAGCCACTGCCATCCCAAATTGGCTCCTCACTGTCCTGCGGGATGTGATCCAGTATCAGTATGCTTCTCTCTGGGGGGTGGGTGGAGTTGGGGAGGCAGTGCTCTCCCTCATGAACCAAATCACACAGGGACATCTCAATCCTGGCTAAAAACCTGCTGGCTAATCAGCATAACAGCAACATTTTCTAATTTTTTGTGACTCAACCTTGAGTTTAATTGAAAGGGAAAAGTGCATCCCCCACCAAGTGTCCATCCCCCCCTCCCCCACACACACACACGCACACGCATCCAAAGGAGGGGTAATCAAAAACCATTTGAACATGAGGATCTGTGCCACATTAATTAATGAAGGTTTGTAGTGCTTGTTGAGGGCCACATGCCAGCCGGGGCCCAGAGAAGTGACCGCTGTGACCCACATGGCCAAGCCGAGTCTTGTGTTTTTCAGAGATAAGCGTCTCCATCCATGAGCTGAGCACCAGCGTTTGCTTATAACTGGCAGCCAGGGAAAACAAAAGTGATCCATGGAGAATCTGAAGGGAATGAACGGTGTTCTTTTACATTTATCACACAGATTTATTCATAAATGGAAAAGACATCTTAGATCCTAAATCTGCTTGTTAGAAAAGATATTTTGAAATCAACTTTTGCAAACAAGGTCAAATTCTAGCGTTTTATTTTTTATATACTGAAACAATCGCGCATCCTTAGAAAGCTACTGCCATGGGTTTGTGTGCTCATAAAGGTTTTGGTAGGGGTGGGCATTTGTTGCATTGTTTATTGTTTTTTGTGATAACTATCTTACAAGAATTTTCATTCTCACAATAAATGTAATTGAGAAAAGTAATTGAAAATTTGCTAACATTAAGGCAAAGTGTAGCAACCTAAAGCTAAATACTGTATGTGTGCATCTCATGTTTATAAATAGCTGTGTTCACATTCACTGTTATTTACATAATTTTTAAATTTTGGACTGGAATGCCATTTATGAACATGATGCATGATGGTTTTAACAGTTCTGCTTGAAACTGGTAGTATAAGCCATTTAGAAATGTAGATCAGGAGTTTCATTTATGACACATTGTGCAGGATCCATACTGAAAGTGAACGTACGCGCAGAAGCTGAGAATTGCGAAACCCCAAAAAATAAAATGAGATTTATAAAACCATGGTTTCCAGAAAGCAATTTCCTTATGTGGATCGCAGCTGCACCTCAGTTTGTGTACAAAGTTCCTCCTCATGTTCTGCCCTCAACACACACACAGTCAGTGCAAATTCAGTGCAACATACTTCATGAATGTTAGGGTGTAGTAAAGTGAGGCTGCCGATCAATGTCATTTCATTTTGTAAAATTGCAACCATAGAGAAAAGGATAAAGAAACACAATTTTATCTAATGCGCTAATAGCAGAGGCAAATTTTTTGTTTAGTACTTTTGCTAACTTTGAAAACATTTAGTGCACTTAGCTTTCCCTAAATGATTTTTTTCCAGATAAATTCTAAAGCGTGTGGGACGTCTGTTTATGCTACATTTCCATTTTCTCTCCTCATGTTCTCTCTCTTTTTCTCCAACTTTATTTCAAACAATAAACAAACAGGTACAAAATAAAACAGTATAAAACAATATATAAATATGAACAAAATATCTAAGTGTATTATAGAACATGTCAATTATGCCAAATTAAATTAGTGCGTGAAGATTGTAGTCTTTCAAGAACAGACATAATTTGAATTTAAGTTAGTGCTTTAGCATTAGCTTCCACTAAATACTGTGTTGGGGTAGAGCTTTAGCATTAGCGAAACTAAAGGTTATAATTACTGCTTAAGACTTAGAAGAACAAACTTTGGCGATAATAAAACAGTAATTTGATTCCCTGCACTGAAAAGATTGTTTACATAAATTGCTAAACTTTGTTCACAACACTTTCACCACAAATCAGTTACCCAATTTATGAAGCTTTCCTTTAGAAAGTCAATCATAAAAACACTTTCTGTTTTACTTTTTTACATGCTGCCCCAGATTTTTCAAACAAAGCAGTGGTAGTATGAAAATAAATGACAGTCAGGGGTTGTGCCATTCTCTGTGATGTATTTAATTAAAATAATTTGGAGATCTGACTCTAAAACAAAGTTGCTAAAGCCAAAGTAATTTTCCTCCTAAGCCTTTAGAAGCTGCTGAGTGGCCCAGTGAGAACACTTTTTCACTAAGCTTTGATAATGTCGGGGAAAAAAACGGCAGTTAGATGTAAGACAGGAATAATCTAATATTTCCCAATGCACTGTCCTCATTTAGATCCAGAAAATGAGTAAAACTCTTTTTTTTTCTCACTTTTTATCTGGGTTATATAAATGCAAAACCTGCAGGACTAAGTTAGGTTTCAAGTTGAGAGCAGACATCTTTTAGCACGTTGTACCTCCTAATAAACGAGTTGGCAATAAAGTCCACTGGGGATAATCTCCCAAACACTTATCGTCCGCCTTTTTAGGGAAATGAGAAAAGGAAGCACAGAGCCATCTGTTGCTTCTCCCATAACCTATCTGTTTCTAGACCTCCGTAAAACAGCATCCTCCTGAAAACATCCCCCAAGCCTCATAACACTCAGTTCAATGTAAAGAGGACAGCACAGTGGAATCCTATTAAGAGTGTAACTGCAAGCTGCCAAGCAGTAGTAATGAGTCACTGTGGTGTCCCGTGTTTTGTTTTCTTGTGAATGACCCAACAAAGCCGGATAGATTTCAGCGAGGTCACATTATGGGTTATTATCCTCCCTCCTCTCAACAAAAACAGCCGAGTGCTTTAGGTTGGCTGTCGCTCTGCTGCAGAAGCAAACTCTGCCTCTGCCCTCACTTCATCCGGCTAAGCACATTATGTAATGATAATGCCAGCTATTATACAGATCCATTTGACGTCTGGCGCTGTCATCAGCTGGGAGGAATGTTGTTTGGCTTTAGATTCTCACACTTTATTTGAACACAGATGAAGACATTTTTAAGCGCTTCAGCAGCTTTTAAAATGTAAAATCCACCTGCTATTTATGCAGCATGGCGGCCCCCACAGCAGTGCTTCATCTGGGAAAAAACAAACCACAAAAAAAAAACAGTTACTCAATTTGCCCAAATTAACTCCCAATGTCTGATCAGTTTTCTGCCCACGGAAAACGATGAATCAAAACTCACCTAATGTAACCACAGCTACTCTGAGTGGGCAGTCTGTCCGCTGAGAGCTCAGCACACCAGTTTTTAAATTCTTGCTTTTTGTCTGTTTTGTATCCTCTGGCTGGAAGCATGAAGGTACCGTGTACAGTTTAATGAGGTACATTAGGGATATCTGAGCAGGCAAGTTCAAAGCTTTCATGTTTTTCTTACTTCCGAATGGCTCTTGCAACTAAGCGAAGAGTTGCCTTATGCACTTGATCATTTTAAGATGTAGCTTCAGAATAAGATACTACAGAAGGAATTTTAAGTAACTGACTTCCAGATTTGAACACTATGGTTTAGACAGTGGACAAAGTTAATTCAAGCCCTGAACAGAGGCTCAGTACAAATCAGTGTGTGGAGGTACCATAAACAGCTAAACTGAAAAAAAACTGACGTTATTATCTCTGAGCCTAAAGACTCAGGACACAGCTTCAGCTATTACAGCTTGAAATTAGTTTTCAGGCCTGAAAGCCTGGCGTAATAATGGAGTCAGACCTGAACCTTAAGAATCACATAAAGACACTTACAAAATCGACCTTCTATTAACTGAAGAGCATTTCCAGAACTAGAGGACTAATGTCCCAGCAAGATCTAGAGAAACTCATCCATGTTTATCTTTAGCCCCATTGATTACTGCAACTGTATCTTCACAAGTCTGTCTTTGCAAATAAACTTCATTGATTTGATTACCTACCCCAAGTTCAAATTCAACATGGCTGCCTTGCAAACAAAACACATCTAAAAGTGCCAATACACAGAACCTCACGGTTTAGTGTCTTTACTGAAGCATCTTACATCCTGTACAACCTCTTATTTGTGAACATGTTCCTGTTGAGAAAAGTGTTTGTTAGTTCTGACTTCTGAGAGAGATGGAACGCAGTAAAGGCTCATTGGTCTGACATACACAGCTTAGATATGACAGAAGAGGCAAGAGGCAGCACTTTCTCTGGCATGTGATGAAAGGGAATCTAAACCAAAGGAAGAATATGTTGGACAGTTTTTGATGTTTTAAACTTGTTGTTCCCTGGAAGCCCTGAAACCTGCTCCGCTCTGAGTTTTTCATGCCTTGTTTATAACATTTGAAAATAAAAGGTAATCATTTTATATTTAAGAATACTATTCCAGCCACTTATTATCACCTCATTGAATTTGGTGATGATGAACAAAAGAAACATCTCCGATTAGTAGGGATGGACCGATAAATCGGTGCGTCCCTACAGATTAGTGTTTTTATGCCTTCTGCATCTGGCATTATGTATTTTTGCTTGGCTTCATCTCTGAGATCTTCTGATGGTATTTAGTGAAATAGGTAACCTTTTGTCACAGACCATATTGCAACACTGAGTCAAACACTACTTGTTATAAGAACACACCATATGGCTACAAATTGGCATCTGTTCTGGCATCTTGTGTACTTGAAGCTTTACAAATAAAACATTTTTTATTTTCTGTAAATGCTAAGAAGCCCATCAAGATCTCAAGCTTCACCTCCTTTTTGAGCATCTTGTAATTAGTATCTGCTTTCACTTTCTTCAAGCTTTTTAGGATTTCTGGTTTTGTCACAGAGCAGGGAACAACTTGTGTTGCTGAGAGATTTTTTTCTGCATATTTAATTAGCACTCCAATCCTCAGATGAATTGGACTTTCGTTTCAACCCTTAACCTTTAAAGCATCTAAGGTTGTGTTTATACTTGTAATGAAACTCATCAGTGCTAATTAGAGTTTTCCACTAAACAAAGGTTGGGTTCAGCAAAAATGAAAGTGTTTTTACCTTGTTTTCTTTCATTTGAGAGGTAAGCGGTTGTTAAAACCCCACCAGCCTAAAAACAGGCTTTACTGTCCCAGGTTAGCTTTCCATTGAGGGAGGAAATACTGAACTCTGTTCTTTGAAAGTTTACTTTATCTCACCTCTGATGGATCGATAATAGACCTCTTCCTTACTCTAGAAAACCTCTGGCTTTCAGTTGTTTTTCCCTTAGCAAGGTAAGGTCGGTGAGTAGTTCAGGACAGTATGAAGACGCTCGTTGAGCTAAGATGGACTGATACAAGTCAAACAAAGGATTTCCTTTTATATTGTGTGATTTCCTCCGACTCTACTAAGGTGGATTTGATTTCCTCCGAGGGCAGAGGGGGATGTCTTTCTTGCCAGATGGTCGCCTGACTGCTGAGGGTTTTAAGATTATGCATGTAATCTCTAATCTTGCTGTACCAAAGTTGCAGTGGTATTAAATTTGCATGTAATCTAGCTAAAGACGTTAAGAGAGTCATACTATGGAAAGTAAAATACAGGAACCATCGAAGCAAGAAGGGATTATTTCTTGTCAGGAACACTTAGGAAATGTTACATGTTGTTTTTAGATGTTTTGCCAAACTTTATTATTCTGAGTCTGTCTTAAAGATTTGATGCTAGATCTGAGGATTACTCTAGATTGACACCAAGGTTTACCAGTTTATTTAACATCTGGTAGATGGTGCAAACCTTAACCACCCGACTGACATTTTATGGCAAGAGTTACGGTCAAGACAGATCACAAAACAGTGAAATATTCACATTTAATGGAGTGGAAGACAGTGGGTTTCTTTCCTTATCAGAATCAGAAATGTTGCTTAAGGTCAAGTTAAGTTTATTTGTGTTGGACATTTCGGCAACAAGGCAGTTCAAAGTTCTTTACACCATAAAAACATGACATAGTTACCAATTATGAAGCAAGCAACAAACATTACACTTTGTCAAATACCATCATCAAAATCAAGCAAATACACATAAAAGTAGGGCTGTAACGATTCATCAAATAATTGACAAATTACCTGCATCAAAGCTTTTTTTTTCTTTTAGTTGAATGGATGCTTCATAAGAACATAAGCCACTATGGAGATTTATTATTAATTCTGCTGAAACTGTTTGTTGAAAATGCCAAACTTTGTGAGGAAGTGCAAAAACAAAATCAAATGGATGAGAATGTGCCTGTCATGATAGCAAATTTTGCCAGACAAAAATCACAATCAAATATTGTGATAAACAATAATATTGTCACTATGGGAACATTTTCATAATGGCATAATAATGCAGGTTCACCCTCTCAAACACCAGTAAACCGTAACTTTGCAAAGGATATTTAACACTGGAATATTGAAAATAATACACAGCAACGAAAAGCAATAAATAAACTGTAAATAAGAAACACTAACTGAAATGGATTATGAAGGCTGTGTAAACAAAAAATATTAATTGTCAGAATGGAAATGATCAAGCTCATTTTAATCTATCATGTGATTAATGACTAATTGCTTATTGCGACAGATGTAATCAAACCACAGTGTATAAAAAGTGTATTGACTCTTGCTGAAAATAAACCTTTTATCTAAATACACCAGATGGTTTGACTAAGCTGTGATGAGCTGAAAAACAGATTCATATTTAGAAACATCAAAGGTGAAATTGGGAATATAAATACAGTGGACTGGATGATTAGAGGAGAAGGATATTGAAGGCAGGAGGATGATGCTAAAAGATCATCAATAAAACATAAAGATAACTATCATTAGTCATTAATTCATTTGTCATCTGGATATTACATTTAGACTTTGAACTCCATACAGTTTCATCATTCTGTCAAGTTTATCGCTGATGGGGAAATTTATCAGTATGAGGAAGCTTCTCAGAACAAAGAGCGCTTTGGCTTTTCTTTAAGAACGGCACGTCGGCTCTAACACACATCCTGCAAAGAGCCGTACGTTTCATAGGCATTGGGAAGTTATGGTGGAAATTGAAAAGAAATGGTGCATGACAAGCCTCCATCCTGCAGAGCTGATCTGTCAACTGCTGCAGCAAAAAGTTGGAGGCTGACTGATGGACAATGTTGCCCTTTTACGAGTGAATATCAAGCCTTAAAGACGTTGAACACACAGGCTTGAAAAAAGCAACTCGGTGCTTTTTGTCTATGACTGCATATTTTCTGTTAATGTTTTCTTCTAAATGCTTTTTTTTTTCTCCAAATACTGTCAAAATTGTACATGGAGGCTCAAATATTCATTATTATTTCATAAATTAGAAAATTTTTGAAAGGTTTCTTTATTTCAGTAAAGGGAATTAAACTATTTTGAGCACTTAAATAAATAAAAACTGAATTAAGTGAATAACTAAGCTTATTTATAAGATGTATATTTTACCAAAGTGCAAAGCTTGCGTAAATAAACATTCACCTCTGCTTTAGATGTAAACTTTTTCATGAATAAGGGAAACAGCCTGCAGCTCTCTGCTCTGCTCGTCTACACTTGATTGAACATTTCTTCTCACTCTCCCAGTTAGAGCTGTGTGTTACTGAGGAGAACGGGGGAACAGAAGCCCCACACAGATATTCAAACAATAATTCACAAGTCTGCTTCATCACACCTTTTTTAGAATTTATTTTATGTTTTTTTTTCTAGGGTTTGAGCCCAGCAGGCTCCCGTCTTTCTGTCTGATTCGTTGGAAGACTTTCACTTTCTTAGGATACGTTTAAGTTTATTCACAAGTTTGTCTGCATGCAAGTGTTTTTATTATCTAATCATGAGACTAGCTGTGGAGATGGGATTTGATGGATTATCAGCTTCACCAAAATTAGTGTATTTCATAAAAAGCTGCAATGAAAACACTTTTTTTGCATCATTCAAGTCACATGATCAACAACCGGACATTGCCACTGGTGAAGACGACAGGAAGCGGTAGGATGATGATGGCATGGCATGTTTTCAAATGAATTATCGCATGAGCAAACTTATTCACGTGTAATTTTCATCGCGTTTCTTATTTAATGAAACACTGCAATTGTTTATTTTTTTTTACATAACAACAAAGTTTTGTGTACATTTGTAATGGAAACGTATGTATAGATTTCACAAAATATTTGCTCCTTAAACTCAAACAGTGAATAAGAAAGTGTGCCCTCTGTGGTGTTGATGAAAAAATAAAACAAAACTTATGCTTTGAAATTATATCTTAGAGACATGAATGCTGTTTTAGCTGTCATTTACTGATCTTCTCTGATTGAGGCCTTAAACTCCCATATTGTCTTTTATAATCCTCATTATTAAGCAGAGCAGCACTAAAGGCTCATTCAATATGTTTTAACCCAAGCCAAAGGATTATTTTCCTCCCAAAAGCTGAGCCATTAGTTAATGAAATCTGCACATAAACTCCTGGACAGGTTAGTGCTTCAACAGCCTCATAAGGAGGAATTAACATTAGCGTCAGGCGCAGGGCCAACCATGGCGTGCAGAGTCATTGAAACAAGCAAAACTCCTTGATAAACACGCCTTCAGGCTTTTAACAGATAATTTGTTGCATCACAAAGAAAGGAAAGGCATCTTATGCAATTTTTCCACTGATTCCACTTTTTGTAAAAAAAAAAACAACCCAAAGCCAACTGAACATGTCAGAGTGAAGTATGAGTTCTACAGTTAGCATAGCGTTTTTATTTATATTCATTTGAAGTCCTAAGTTTTCTCCAAAAGTCACGAGAAAGCCGACAGCAGAGAAGCATCAGCAGATGGCCAACTCATGGCAGCAACATTTTCTGAATGAAAGAACAAGTTCACATTCCAGAGGATGCCAGACAATCTGTGTGAAAATGTGCTTGGCCTGAATGATTTTCATACTTTGCTCAGTTTGTGATATCAGGCTCTGACTGCCAGTCCGAAAGCTTCCTAACATACTTCATCTGTCACCATTTCAACATGAATGAGGCCAGTCAGTTCTGAGCAGCCTGCCAGCTGAGAGTCAATCAGCCACTATTTAGTTTTAGCTACAAAAATAAAATCCACTTTGGCAAGTCACAACATTAAAAGTGTTCGTTTCTATGCGACTTCTGTTTGAACTCCATAGGAATTAAACCAGCATTTACTCAACGGGAGATGATTAAGGCATCACACTGCAAACAGGTGGAGTTATGATTGATTCATGATTCCTTCACCTTGTGGTGATTGTCAGGGGAAAAAAGCTGTGTATGTAGGCCGGAAACGGCTCTACTGTATAATGGAAATATGTAATTTCCAGAATAGGAATGCCCATTGCCTTTGGCACATTTTAATCTTTTTTGCAAAGTATGCAAATATAATTCAATGTTATTGGTGTTTCTAAAGACTTTATCCAACATGTTACTTGATGTTTAAAGTTATTCTGGGATTAGCAGACATAAGTCACAGAGGTGTTTTGTATTTTCTGGTCCACCTCTCTCTGGGAAACTCGGATACAAGCAGAGTAAAGGCTGAGGAAAGCCTCCTACCTTCTCCCTGACATTTATAATCAAAGCAAACCCATGTCACAATAACTCACCGCAGTGCCTGTTTGTTTGATAAATGTTAGACATTCCATGGAAGCAATTTTACACAGTTTTTATGCACATCGACAGAATTTCCTGCCTGATTTTACTTCCTAAGTTTAATGTTTTATAATTGAACTAATTCTTTCTCACTTCCTTGGTTTCTGTTGTGTTCATTTTAAAAAGATTTTGAGTGCATTATGAACGGTGGGAGAACGTGAGGAGTACCAACACAATGCTTCTCAAAACAATTCAAATATGTGAATTTTTGCATGCGTTTGTTTAACACTCTTCATTGTTTGTTCGTATACATGTCAGTTTGCTGAATACCTCAACTCCTTTGTTTTTATACTTGCCATTTGCTCAATAAAGTTTCTTAAAAAAGGAAAATGTGAAGTGGGGAAATGGAAGTGCTGTTTAAAAAGACTTTCGAAATAAGAGCGTGACTGTGGACGTCTACGATTCTTAAAGGTCGATAAGCAAAACATCAACACAAGTCAAATTCTTTTCAACTGAAAGTTTACAAAAAAGCCAAGTAAATTAGCATGTTAGAATTTATTTGGAAAACTTAATTTAGAGGAAGTTAATTGCGCTAAATATTTTCAAAGTAAGGAAAGTGACTGAAAATGACGCCCTGTTCTCTTGTGATTTTCATTCCCTTTCTAATTAATGGCAACACTGGAATTGTGAAATTGTGTTTTTGTGAAACTAACCACGGAGCTCTGGGAGAAACGCATTTATCAAAGCTTGGTATATTGTTTTAGAACCTAAACCTGTTTTTTCCATGGATGTATAAATATACATAAAATATTCACGGGGTAGAAATATTTGCTTAATGCACTGTAATTTGCTTCTTTTCAAAGATAGTTTAGGTAGAATCGATATATAATCACTGAATCCTTATTTGATATTCTATCAATAAAAAAACAGAAGTTTGTTGTATTTTTTTGTTTTCTTTGTCAAAGAACATTTGTTGAAGATGTGGTTACATTCATGCTGATACTCTACGGATTCACTTCCTGGCATTGCTGGTGCATTTCTGCACATTCTGCATTCCTCCACATTCTTCTAGCTAAGCAGCAGAAATCCAACATAATTTATAGAGACGGCTTTTAAATCAGAAAGTGGCCAGTGCATCTCCAGCTGCTCACTGGCTTTACTCCGGAGACTCCACCAAGACGCTGTGATGTGCTCTCCATGCCCGCCTGCCTTATTCTGTGCAAGACCCTCCATGTTGAAAATCAATTATTCTGCCAGGAGTGGAGCTGTAATGAACTGTGGACCACCATAGCGCTCCCAGGTTAAATACGCCCCGATTGGAGAAGAGTGAGGAAGATTCAAAGGTTTGGGAATCAAACACTGTTGAAATCTTATCACAGCACCGGATTTTCTTTTTCACTCGTGTAGCAAATCTTTATTGGCTAAAAATACAAAACAGCAATTATTACGGGCATATTTGATGGTCCATATCTAATGATGTGTAACTGAGCAAGAGATTAGAATAAAGAGTGGATCAGTAATGTCTGCTGCTTTGGTGTTTCACAGAGCTGGCTTACTTTTACTTAGAATTGAAATGTCATCATGCCGTTGTCCTGTAAAGTGATTAGATGCTGGAAGTGGAGGTTCCCTCATCAGTGCGTTTTTCCTCTGTATGCGCTGTACAATGGCAGCTGGAAAAGACAAGTGTTTTGTTGTTGACTTACCGTTCAGAAACCACTTGTTGCATTCTTGTTCCTCGTGCAGCAGGCTTCATTTCTGCTTTTCAAAGATGTACAGCTATGTAATTGCACATGGTTAGCAGCCATTTTCACTTGAGTATAAACATTGAGCAGGAGGGCGTGGTCAACAGCCGCTTCTTTGGATCTGAACTGACAAGATGCCTTAAACAGCTCATTCTAAGAGGAGGCAGAACTGAGCAGACTGAAATCTCATTATCTAAATATAATTTTGTGAAAAAATGTAATGAAGATGTTTTGTTTAGCCTATCTTAACCTGTCATAAAAAGCATAACAGGCAACCTATAAATAACACAAATCTACAAAATCCTTACTAAGTTTTGGATGTTCAATGATTTAAAGACCCTGGTCCTCAAAAATATTCCACTTTTCCTGCACTATTTCAGGAAAAGTGTTACTTTTTCCTGAAAGTGCATATCTTGTGCAAGAACTGTTGATTTGATGATTGTGGTCAATGTGGCGAATAGTTTGGACACCACTGGTGTGTGAAATAACTGCTCTGCAAAAATGTTCATAAGACACTGATGTGTGGTGTGATTTCTATCAAACATTTATTCCTTTTGTGACTGACACAAACATAACTTTTCTGGCTATTTTGTTAGGAACTACATCTCAGAACTGAAAAGTCATTTTCCTGTCGAGACAATGAAGTTTATTCTGCTCCATTAAATATGACAGACAGCTGTCCTTGTGGTGATTCTCACTGGGCTAAGTGAGGATTCATTAATGTCAGTTCTTTCAGACACTATGTGACTCTTAAATGACCTGTGGTCACCCCTTCCACCATCTTGTTTTTTGTTTAAATCTCAGTGCCGTCTGATGCCTGAGGGGGAGTAAACACGACATCCCCGCTTTGCTCCCAGCCCCCAACACCGCTGCAGGTTCTCCTCTTTTACTTTAATAGCATTCCCTCACCTTCTGAGTATCACACACAAATGAAATGCCACATACAGGAGCAGGATGGGGAGGGGATCTCGAAACTCATTTAGAATGCGCTAGAAACAAATTGGGTATGGATTTTAAAACGTGTAGTTTTTGCTTGAAGAGGGGAACAAAAATACCCATCCACCTGGGGGTTTCCAGCATGAACTGTGCCCCAGTAATGACAGAAAACACAGGCTGTGAGACAAAGCCTTCATTGATAAAAACACATGAAATGAAGCAGAGAACAGTAGCAACAGTGACTGCAAGACGACGCTTTCATTAGGCACCAACACACCTGAACCCAGCGAGAGTATTTAGAGGCTGTGCTTCATCATGTGGTGCATTCAGGCAAGATAAGTCAGCTGCAGACTGTGACATGTTCAGTCAGTCAATTCATGTTGCTGATTGAAGACACTGCAGCAATGGTAGACCATGATTTTCTATTCTCTATTCCCTCCTGCAACTGAGAAAAGCAGGAGCAGCAGGAGCTCTGGTTCAGTTACAGGAGGTTCACTCACGGTTGTTTCATAGTATTGATATAAACCTAAAATCACCAGGGCATCATGCAACATAAATGCAACATTTTAACTTCTGAATAAAGTGTCACTTCTTCTCTTATGCATGTAATTTCAGTGCATTGCGGGTCAAGTGGTCATGAGGCATTTTCTGCACACACCAATTCTGTAATGATGATAAATCTGTGATATATTCTGTAGTCAACTATAAAAATGGTCGTTTTCTGCTCTGGTCAAGTCATCTCAGTGAACTGATACGTTTGCAATCTGAATTTTATAAACTCTTTTTTCTATTTTTGTATTTTATGTAGTGATTTATTTGAATAATAATAAACTTTATTATAAAGGGACAATGTACAGCTCAAACATGAATATCAGCTTTTGATGCTCTCTACCAAATTGTAGCATAAGCTAATTTGTATTTGGAGTCCTGTGAGAGGTTATAAAAATCCATAAACAATACAATAATAAAAAAAACATAAAATATAACACTACAAATTGCTTTCTAATAACGGCACACGGACAAACACACACATAATCACTGGTACACTCACATACACAGAGTCATATATTTAATGAACTAGGGCGGGGAAATATTGATTTTATTGATTAATCAAATTTTTGACTTTTGAAGATTTGATTTTTGGAAAATTTTGATCTATTTTTTCACCAACGTCTTCTGTGGGTGTCCTGAGATCATAGTGATGTCATCGCGCCCTAGGCCGCCATCTTGTTTGACAAGCGTGTTTTATATGTTTACGTTTAGTATATTAGTGCAATAATGTAGCAATTCTATTTCAAACAGTAATCATTATTCATTTGATTTGTGAATATTGAGCATTAAAAAGGCGAGGTGCTATGTGAACCCTCTAACAACAAGTCTTTTGTCCTGCTCTCTGCATTAAAAGACAAGATTTTGGTTTATCTGCCGCACAAAGATGGTAATCTTCGAGGAACATGTCACTTCTTGCCAGCCCTAATCTGAGAGTAATGTTGGAACCGTAAACTCAAATAACCAAGAGGTATACTCAATGATTGCAATGTCACTGAAGATACGTTACCTCGCTTGAAGATTATATCTGGTATGTTTGACATGTTTTCCCCACTGATAGTTTTATAATGATTTATTCAAAACCAGAACATATTTGGAATAGTCTGTGCTGCTGGACGATAATCAAATTTACATTGTGCACAAACGTTGTGAGGGAAACATGAATTTATTGCAAGGTTTACTTGCATGTTCCTGTAGGTTTCATGTGAGAAAACCCTATCATTGACTAAACTTTCTAAAACATCATCATTGTCCTACCTTGCTTGGAGCAAAGGAATATGTAAATTTTTGAATTTTATATTACACAGTAGTCGTTATGTCTTTGATGTTTGCAGTTGCAACGAAGACATTTGTAATGTGCTGGCTTAGCTGCAGCCTCGGGCCGAGCTCTGAGTGCACCCAGGCTCTTCTTGTTAGCTCTGTATTAATCTCTCGAAATCCAAAACCAGCCAGAGGCAGGAATCTACTGAATACACACATATACTGTTTGAGGTCCTACATATTTGCTTTAGTTGATTAAATCTTTTGCCCCGCAATGAAATAATGCACACTCGTCTACTTAAAGAGCTGCTTCCTTTGTGTTCTCAAAGAAACTCCAACTTACAATAAACATGGATATTTAATTCCCTTTAGATGACTTATTTGTTCCTTTTTTGATTATTTCTAAGGCTTTAAGCTGGTATTTTGTGGGTTTTAAAACCTTATTTGGAAACAGGATTTAGATGGGAGTACAAGAATTTTCACTGGAGGTGTACAACTAAATAAAAGTTATTTGCTGCGGATAAAGCTGTTGTTGTTCTGCAAAGGAACAGAAACCCAGATCACTTCGATTGATTCTCTTCACTATTCTGACTATGAAAGACTCAATATAAATCATTTGAGTGTGAAAGCTCATACATAAATCCCAGCTTCACTCTGTTATCTTTTATAACGGCTGCTATTTTTTGTTTGCCTGGAATTGCATTTACTTTCTGATTTGCAGTGAAAATAAAGTGAAACATGCCTGAATTTGAAAGTGGACTTGCTGGTAGAGCTGAAACGGTAAATTGTGAAAATCAGTTGAGATAATTGTCAACTTAGTAATCAATTAATTGTTAAGTAGAGCATACAGACTCAAAAACAAGCCATTTACCGAAAGTACACACTCAGAGCAGTAATTAAGCCAAAGAATTTATAATAAAAAACATTATTTTTTTTATCTTAAGATAAAAGAAATTTTACCTTAAATATGTTTTAGCCAAAGCCCTCCCGACCCCACTAAGAGACAAGGGTGTACAGAAAATGGATGGATGTTTCAGCCAAAACTCCTCAAGTGGCAGTTTTAGCTTCACATGGTTCAAAATCAATAAAAAAAAAAATCTCCTAGTAAGTACTCTTAGCACCCTTTACTCACTAGTAAAGGGTGCCTACAATTGATCACTTAATCCAAAAAAGTAATCAACATTGTATTGATAAGTCAGACCACTCCAACAATAGGAAGTGGGCTACAGCACAAGGAATTTTGGGTAACTATAACCAAAATCAAACGTGCTGATCTTGCGCAAACTATGGGGCCTTAGAGGGGTTGCCGTGCCTTTGCAGCAGGGGCGCGGGAAGCTGTATGTATGAATAGAGAAAAAAAACAAAACAATGAACGCTGTGTTAGCTGGAGGGGGGGGGGTTGAGTGGATGGAAGAGTATAACAGGAAGTCTCTAAGAATCTCTCTACTCCCTCCCCCTGAACACACATCGTATAACAGGAAGTCCGTGCCCCTTCGCTCACACACATCGTTCAACTAGACTGCCAGAGTTTAACTCTCCCTATTTGTAATCCATGGGGCGGGGACCCAGAAAATGTTTGGAAACCACTGGTGGGGCCCAGGAGAAAAAGTTTGGGAACCGCTGCGCTAGCGGGAGAAATAGCTTGTAGTCTTTTGCCAAAGAGAAAAGAGAAATCCTACAACCGCTAAAATCTGATGCCACTCCAATTTGTTTACATTTTGTTAAGAAGGAAGTCGTGCTCATGTCTTCTTCTGAAGTTTTTATGTTGTTTCAGCGGTTCTTGGTTAAATCCCTCAGTAGATATAGTTGATGTCTGTCTGACTGAAACGTGCTCCATGCTGTGGGCTAATTCACTCAGACACACTTCATTCTTTCTTTCACTTACCGTTTGTTTCTGTCTTTGTTTCTTT
This sequence comes from Girardinus metallicus, assembly GCA_903067095.1. Classification (NCBI taxonomy): domain Eukaryota; kingdom Metazoa; phylum Chordata; class Actinopteri; order Cyprinodontiformes; family Poeciliidae; genus Girardinus; species Girardinus metallicus. The sequence continues at coordinate 7,597 of CAEGAE010028299.1, read as the reverse complement.
GTTGCCGACAACGCTGCACATAAACTGAGTGCTTCTTGCTGGAGAACAATACTGACAACTAAATATGTGTAAGTGTTTCTGTAGATGGTAAAGTGTGAAGGATGTGACACAACACTGTTGTTACTGACAGACCCCAGAGGAGTTTCAGCGGGGCTCCAGTCTCTGTGCTGCCGGATTTATAGCAAACCTCCAGTCAGCTGCAGCTTAGTGAGAAATGAGTCTGAGAATGTTAATGTCTGAACCGGGGAATCTCTCTGCTATGAAGGCTTCATGATCTGTAGTAGTCATAATACACCTGTGGAAATTTCTCCACCAATCACAACCAGAGCTTCAGATGCGTGATTTCAGGTATGTAGTGCGTAGGTTGTTCACACCTGAAAAAATATTTGAAATCAAGGCCCAGGTTGAGCAAACAACAAACAAAAGCTTATTGAACAAATAAAATTTGCTTCATCTATGTTTACTTGTTTCAAGATGTATCAAAATGAATGAAAATCAATGTTTAAAAACCACTAAAACGTTCCCTCACACCAGTGGTTCCCAAAGATTTTCTTCTGGGCCCCCATATGTATTACAATAAAATCCCCCCCCAAAACTGAAAAAAAAAAAAAAAAAAAAAATCAATAGGGCACACGCATCGTTCAACCAGACATAAACCTATACACGTATTTTGTTTTCAAACTCCACTGAAGTTTAATTCACACTTCTGGTTGCAACAAAACACACTACAAACCATCTTTACAGTGAAACACTTTTGGTTTTTTTTTCATCCATACTGCTTCCCACACCCCCTCACCCCTTCAATGGAACTGCGCCCCCTCTTGGGGGTGCACCCCACACTTTGGGAACCACTGCCTCACACCATTCTGGTGGTGCCACAGAAAGTGCTGGTGGGTAGGTGCACCTCCCTCTTCTTTGCTGCTCACTGCCAGTCAGCTCACTGGAAAAGGCTACTATGTTTTTCCTTCACCATAAAGACTAGAAATATTTCTCTTTTCAAAAAGCACAATCTTTCAGGTCTTGGAAAAGAATTTAGTTCCACCCATTACTCTTTAGGCTTTGTTTATACAGCAGGACTTGATGCTTACTTCAGATTGTTTGACTTGGTGGTTCATACCTCCGCTTAAATGCTGGTACTTCTGCATCATGATGATGTTTCCATCATGCAGGTGATGTTCTTTAAAAGAAGCTTCTTTTGTTTTGTTTTGATGGTCTTCCAGGTTGTTCAGGAGGAGTTATTACACCAAAATTGCTTGAAATTCCTACAAGCTCCATTTATTTATTGAGCAAATTGTTGAATTGATTTCTGGATGTTTTTGTCTCTTGGAAACCTGGTGGTTCAGCTGGAATACGGAGTGAGTTGTGCTGCAGCAAGGCACTGCCTCTGTTCTGGTCAGGCAGTGTATCTATTGTTATCCTCCCATGTTGTTGGAGATTGTATCTTCTGCAGGATGGTGCCTGACCAGTGCTGATTCAATAAGATGCAGCACTGATGGCTCCTCCTTTACTGTGTGAGCCGGGTGAACGCCGGCATCAGTCTCCCTTCGCCTCCTTCCACAAATGTAGAAACTGCTTGGAGAATAAAAGCAGTGGAGGATAAAAGTAATTAGAGAATTAGTTTTTTTTTCCTCCATTGTGACTGTTTCTCATTTGCTCTGTTGTTCACAGCATAAATCCGTCTTTGATTTCTCACTTTCTGGAAGATGAATTGTGTTATTAATTGGAATTGAAATGCTGAACATCCTAATGAGCCCCTGCATACATTGTCTTGCTCATGCTCATTTTTCATGAGCCAAAGCACTTTTTGTGTCAAGCCCAAGGGGTCATTTTCAATTAATCCCAAGCCTCGCTGTAATTGGCTCCCAAATTCTGAGTCTCTAGAAGGAGAAAGCCCATTATTTATTTTCTTTTCTTACACATCGTTTGCTTGGAGGCTTTCTTTCACCTACTTCCTGCCAATAATAAGCCTCCCATGGCTTTATTTATTAAATGTGAGGTGAAAGGTATTAGTAATCATGAGTCATGTTCTCGTCCTTTACCCCCCACCAGCTGACAGATTAAGCCTTATGTGCAACAGGAGCTCAAACAATGACCTAACGTATGTTCTTGTCTGATGTAATGTTGGATTCAAGACAACACAGATGCTATAGTGAATGTCTGCACAGCCCTGTTAAAATTTTTAGTTTCTGACCATGATTTGTCACTTTACAATAAAACTTTTATCCTCAACATTTCAACTGTAAAACACTTCAGTCAAGTGACTAAATGTAAAAATTTAAAAGAGTTCATCGACCTGATTGTAAATCTTTGCACACCCTTAAACTAAAACAGAGGACCACCTCCTTTTTGTGGTTTTGAAGAGCATATCTAGAATATTCAAAATGAAAATTCAGCTTTGGAAGTTAAAGTACTTACCCACAATGCTACCTGACACGCTATTGGAAAGCATTTACAAAGAAGCCAATCCAGGAGTTCAGTTCAGAAAATGAGTGTGGTTGTAAAACACAAGCATTTTCTTCCCAAACAAAACATCCAGACCTAGCCTAACCTGCATTAACTAGGTTTCATATGATGGAACCAAACTTAAACTAGTAGGTTTACAATATTACACTGAACATAATGAAAATAACACCGTCAGATATAACTGTGACATCATGATGATCTGGATTTATTTTCCTCAGATGGAGCTGAAATTTTGTCGAGGTAAATAAAGATAAAGAAAAGAGCTGAGTACCAATTTGACCCAAAATCTTCAGCTAACCTCTGAAGAAGAGGGGGTTTATTTTTCAACTTTGGTAATCCAAAATTGCATCAAAATCAACAAAAGGATGAATAAATCTGACAGAAAATATGTTCAGTCATCTGAAGAGGGCTTTGGAAACAAGATGTTCTCATAGTTTAAAAGATTTGGAAAACATTTTCAAAGCAGATTGGACAGATGCTGAAATCAAAACTAAAGCGTCAGTTGGATCAGCTCCATACACTACCACAAAATTGAACTTCTTGGAGTTTTTTTTCCCTCATCACTGATTTGTTTTACAGAATAATTGTTGCACTATTTTTGGAAAATGTTTTGAAACATCTCTTTATAAGCTTTTACAAATTGTGCAAATATTTCCTGTTGATGAAACTATTTTCTTCACTTTTGACTTAATATTTTTAAGTGTTGATTAGCACTCAGTATATAACCGTCAGAAGACTGTTAAGCTAACTGCTGATTCAAGAGTAAATTTGTTCATTTTGGAAGAATAGAATAAAGAATCACATACTGTAAAGTAAGGGCAAAAATTCAACATTAATACTGAGCTGTTGTTAAAAATAATGTATTCCCATACAAAGGAATGTGCAATTCAGTCAGATAATAATAATAAAAAAAAGAACTAAATACAAGTGTGCTTGAGGGAGTAACAACTGATCTTTTGGTTTTGTCAAAATACATTTTGTGAAACCGCCCATGAGCTCCAGCACACTTGAGTTATGGAGCAGGACAACAATCCTATACACACCAGTAAGTCCATCTCAGAATAAATCAGAAAGCCAAAATGATGGGTTTGTAGTGGCCCTGTCAAAGTCTGGATATCTAGACAGGCGTTCATTCTCAAACTAAACCCCCTATGTGACTAAATTAAAACAGTTCTGCCAAAATTTCTCCACATTGCTCTAAAGGCATTATTCCCATTTAAAGGCTTGATAGACTAGCACCAACATTTTTCCATTTAAAGGAGCAGCATTATGCATTTTCCAGGCACATAGTGCCATTTTATAGCACAATAAATTAACTATGCTAGCTTTAGTTATAAAAGTACTGTATACAGGAACTAAAAGAAATTTGACATTGTAATTTAGCACCTTGAAAATGAGCCTCTGTTTCTTTTAAAAAAAATTCCTGCTCTTTCTGAATCTCTGCCTTCAGGATGTCATCATAACATGGCCTCACTTGGTGTTTACTAATTGCTGCTGGCTAGTCTGAAGGAGTCGTAGGGGAGGGCCACTCTGTGAGGCGGAAGCTTGGAAATTGCAGCTCCTCCTCAGAGCTGCGTCTCGACGGCAGGGCTAGGTGCACCCAGTTGTTTTGCAGAGCTGACTGGTTGCCAAGGAGATTAAACGGTTTCTTAAACATGCATTAAAGCGGCACTCTGGGTTTTTGATGAAGGAATAACAATAAAACGCAAATTGAAGACCAGGAAAGTCTTTTTTATATAATACTGCCCCTTCAACAAAAAAAAAAAAAAAATACATAATTTGGCATCTGCGTTTTGATTAAAAGTAAGTTATCTTTGTCTGATATTAACATTTGAAGAGCTGAAACATTTAGGTACTAAAGAAAGAAATCTGTGTGAGAGTAAATACTTTTTCCTGGCTCTGCGCAGAGGAATAACGCCTCTGTTATGCTGAAAATGACTCTCAATTAGAGTATTGTGCACATTTTTGCAGATCTTGTGGGTGGAAAAGTTGGAACCAATTCATTTAATTTTCTTCTTTTTTAATGGGAGTGCTCAGAGGTTTCACCTCTTTATAACCAGTCCACTTAAACGACCTCCACCTAAACTCACCATGACATCTCCATACCTCTATATTAATAAACTCTCTTTTAAGGAAATGTCATCACATAGTTGCTATTAGCGCTGAGACGCGTGAAGAAAAGAATAGACTGTAGTGGGCGTATCTCTAGTGAAAATCTGTTACAGCCCTGCTGAAGCTCTCAGCAGGCATTTTCCTGCTGGCTTGTACAACTCAGTATCTGACCACACACTCCTGCTGGCGAACATAATGTAATCCGTCTGTCTCCTCCTCTAAACACACTCCGTGCTCGCAAATCCCTTCCCCTCTTCAATTTAATCAGGAAACACTGCAGCAACAAGCTTCTCTGTTTCATTATTTTATTTTTTATTTTTTTTGTAAATCACTCCCTACCACAAGCGCAACAGGCAGCATTAACGCGCCACTTCCAGAGCCCATAGTTAGGAATTACAGTGGATAGTTATCATTAAAGTCAACTCCAGTGGTTGGTATAGCAACAGGCTCACAAGGTGCTTTAAAATAAATTCACTTCTTAGTCATCCTCTTTGGTGCAAGATGAGGCCCGTGTTTTGTTTTTTTTTTAACCTCTCATCATTAGATGCTGTGCTACCCCTCGGTGAAAAATAACTCAAGAAGAAGAAAGCATGAGTGGAAACCACATCTGGACTCTAGTGTCGTGTTTTCTTTTTACCCCCTGATTAGAAGAACGGAGATCCTCCTCCAGAGCTGTTGAGCTGCATGCGTCACTCATATCTCTCGTGGCTCAATGTGTGACTGAAGGAGATGTGCTTCAATTAAGTCAAATGAAAATGAATTGAGGGAAATAAGGTTTATAATAAGTTAGTTTCAATAGAGATTTACGATTGGGACTTGAAATGTAATTTCAGGGGGCTGCAGTCAGGCTCCCAGTTGATCTTATTTGTTTCTCTGTAATTGCCACAGAGGACCTCACAGCTATGATGTGTGTATCTAATAATTCTGAATGCTGAGTTTATAAAGTAAATATGCAAAGCATTTTATTCACTGTGGTAACCAAGTTGTGTTTTCAGACTAGTGTTAAAGTTTGGCAGCCTCTGGACTAGGCTGAGAGTTTGATTACAAATTCAAGGAGTTCCCACAGTAATCACAAGTCATTCCTGGATGAGTAGTTCAGCGGCTGACGGGTGCAAACATGCAGCAAACACATGAATAATGCAAACTCTGCAGCATACAAGAAACAAACGCCACAAAATATGCTGCAATCCTCCAAAACAGAACAAAAGTCTACAACCAACAAAACAAATGAAACCAAAATCACTGCATATGAAAAATGCTGCAATCACATAAAATAGAAGCAAAAACCTACAAAGAACAAAATAAAAGAAACAGAAAAAAATTACACCCCGAAGTAATTTTTTTCCCCAAAAGCTACTCAAGTAAATATATTATGCAATACTAAAAGAGGTTTTAAAAAAAAAGTGAGAAAAAGGCTGAGGGAGGACAGAGCCCGTGAGTTCAGCTGTCTCTGTGTAACACATCCTGCACAAGTGTTGAAGTGTTGAACGTTCACTGGCTGCTTGGTGTCTGCAGGCTGTGATCACAACTCTGCTAAGCCGTCAAATGGAGGTGCTCAACAAGCTGAAGTGGGACGGAGGAATTTTAGGGTGCGATGTCCTGATATCGCTGCTCTAGGCACCTTCGTTTTTCGTTTGCACAGTCTTGACACTACCGCAGAAGCTAACATCCATCGTCTTCCTCATATCCACTCTTATGTGTACACACAATCAGCCCCACGGAAAATGAATGGCGCTTTTGGATTGGCTGATTTGTAAACACCAATTCAGTAGTGCTAAATTTTAGATATGCAATTTTTTTTTTTCAAATTATCCCTAAATATGTAAGCTGTAGGTTCTTTTTCTTTTTGTCAGTTCTTATCTCATAATCTGTGCCAAGACCGGATGAAATCAGAGTTGATAGGCAGTGGTCTTATTCGTTAGCTGACAGTATCTGCACTGGGAATAGCTGCGCTCAATGCATCTGGGCATCTGAACCATATGTCAGATTGACCTAGACTGAAGTAAAGTCTAATCAGCTACTGTGAAAACAGGAGGTCAAGGGGCCAATCAAATGCTCAAAGAGAAAATCACTTTTATGGTTTAATTTTCTTCTGGCTGTCACACCGCAGCATGAAAACAGAAAACCCTTTTCTCTTCTAAAAATCGCCTTGAGCTCGCAAAGCTGCGATCTGTGCTATAAGGAATGTTTTTGATGCGGTTGGAGAAGAAAACGTTTCAAAATGTTCAGCCTTCAGTATTCATTGGGGTCATTTCATTCTCCAGTCAGAAGTCACCGACGCAGATGATGCTCTTTGTTAAGGCTGGGTGGGTGAAACATAAAAGAAGGCTTTCGCTTTCCACATTAATTGGAGCCGTTAGTAAAGCCCAGTAATATTTCCCTTTACAACAAGGTACAATGATTAAAATCAGGACGTAGGTGTAGCTGGAAAGTGAACCAGTCAGACAGCCACAATAGTATTTCCATTTTGAACCGGTCAACCCTTCAGTATCATTTTCTCTGAGTGAAATACACTTCAATAACTATATTTTCAATAGAATCCTGACTTAATATCCTTCAGTTTTACTCTCTACTGAAAGTGCGTCATTTTGTCTCTTTTTGCAACAGCATCCTCAGTGAACCCTCGTTTCCAACAATATGTCCAATTATCTGAGGCCAAACTTAGCTAGGCAAGGGTCAATCAAATAATCACTTTGAAGGACGCCCATTCACTTTAATTTTGCCTGAGGATCACACCTGGGTGTTATTACCTTTTCTATGCTGGAGCCGCTCTGAGTCACTTTGACAGTTTGCATCAGTGGCCTTGAGACAGAAAATCGTTTGATTTGATGGGTTCTTTTCAAAGCATTGAGAGCTGGTCGCTCAGTGTAGAGTAGAAGATGTTGCCGTTTCAGTACATCACTGTATCTTAACATTTTCACTTATATACGGTGGGGGAAAAAGTATTTAGTCAGTCACCAATTGTGCAAGTTCTCCCACTTAAAAAGATGAGAGAGGCCTGTAATTGACATCATAGGTAAAC
>CAEGAE010028297.1:0-29905 GCA_903067095.1 Girardinus metallicus | reverse complement strand
ATGCTGACTTATCAAGCCACATTAACCTTGTCAGATGGTATTTCTTTATAGTCATAGAAACGTGTTATGCTGACTTATCAAGCCACATTAACCTTGTCAGATGGTATTTCTTTATAGTCATATAAACACGTTTCTTAACTGTACATTGAGTAAAATACAGATCAATTACTTTAAGTCACTGATCAGAAAAATTCCCCTGTGGCACAAACTGATGAAATATTTGAAAGATTATGAACCCCAATCCAACCTAAGCAACCCCAAGCATGAAGATCTTATTTATGAGTCATAAAGCCACATTCCCTTTCAGTAGGCTGTGGAACATATCCTTAAATCATTGGCTATAAAAGCAGGTATGAAACATCCTGCACTGAAATGTGATCGGTAGGAAACCAAAATTTACCCCATAAAAGTTGAGTATGAAACAACAAAAGGTATAAAAGAGAAAAAATTGACACCCTCCACCCGAACTTCCCTCATTCGACTTGGCAACTTGTATTGCAGAATTTTTATGCATTTTAACTGACACTCAAAATTTGTATCCATCCTATTATTTTCAGTTCTGATGTCATACAGTGAAATTTAGGGTGTTTACAATCTCATTTTCTGTGTAACAAAGAGAAAAGGCCGAGCACAGAGCCCTGATGTACTCCATAACTAACTCTGTATAGGGATTTATCACCCATGTTTACCCCATGCTCGCATCACAATGAGTTTGCTCACTGTATTCCAGTGGATGTGCTGCTGACATGTTTCCAGCAGCTGCAATTATGCTATTAAGAATCAAAATCCCCAGAGAATGTTTCTGATACCTTGTTGAGTGTGTGCTATAAAGAATGAAATGAGTTCATTGTGCAGCTTTAAGTTTCAACTTGGATACCAAACATTCTTTCCTGGTTTGGAAATATGAAGCTATAAGACTATTCTGCACTGTAAATATTTGAGATCCAGCATGAATGTTTATTCCCTATGCATCTTAACTTTTACTATGAACTGCTGAATGAAGAAAAATTGGTCTGACATCCTAAAGCCTGGGGAAGATTAAAGAGAGCTGGAAATGCATCTAACGACCTAGGCCTTGATAAACTGCTCCTATAAAGCATGACTCATCGCCACAACTGTCTGTATCCTGTGTTTTAGCTCACTGTGGTTGTATGCAAACATGCAGCTTCACCACTCTTCCCTGCCATGCTGGGTGGTTGGTTGAAGGGTAATGAAAGTTGCAGCGTACTTGCATGCCAGGAAGCATCGCCAGCTTGCTGTTTATTTAGTTGCAGCCACTTCATCTCTCATCTGCTCTCCAGGTCCTGTCCAGGATAAAAAAATAAAAAAAAGCCATTTATATAAGAAGGATTACGTGCTTTGAAATCCCAGTGACATAAGTATATGACACGTCTGTGCAAGCCACTACAAACCAAACCCTGTAAGCCACATAAACAAAAGAAAATATTTATATCCGTACATTTTATGTGTTTTAACTCCCCTGTAAAATACAAAGATGGTCTTCTGCTTTTTTTTCTCTCTCTCTAAGATCGTCCTTGGCCCTTCAACAGGGACTTGATAGCAAAGTAGGTAAAGGGACAAGCACACACATGGCAGCAGCTGACCTCAGACCTGCTTTGATAAAGCCTTGTGTGACCCTGAAGGTGACGCTTCTTTTTCCTGCCCTGCCCTGATTACTTCTCTCATTTTTCAAAATATAGAAACTAACCAATAAACACAGTCATGGAGAAATCCCCTAATTTCTGCCCGGTGGATTAGATTTGTTGGCATTACAGTGTATGTTATTGTTCCTCAAAGCCAACTTGAGGCAAATACAGTTTCCAAACATTTGGCAGCTGCAAGCTACAGTCACTGCTGGTTATCACCCCCCCTTCTTTGTTAGCAATGTGTCTAAAGTTAGAGACTGAGTGAAGTCGATGTTGTTTACACTCCAAATAGTCCAACACATTGCACTTCCTATATTGTAGTAACTGACAACGACGTGTTACTGGAAGAGAGGCGGGTTTAAATGGAACTACTATTACGCCTTTTGCCTTCATGCAGCTGCTGATCAGTCTCTGTGCGGACCTATTCAGCAGCAAAAGGGGGCAAACTGTGAACCAGGCAGTTTTAGCTACTGCTACCTCTTAATCTCAGCTAGTAGAGTCCACTGAGTCCGATTCAGCGCAATAAGTGGTCTCATGGCGACAGCTAGTGGTCATATGCTGCAGTACTGCACAACCTCTTGAATAGCACATTATCCATCAGGATATTTTGCCTAGAAAAATGGAAAAGTCTGCTTAAAAAACTTTTTAAAATTTTTATTACTTGCAGATGATATAAATATTTTCAGTTCTGGTATGGAATCGCAGCAGTTTATGGAGGACGTTGCAAAAAACAATAAAGGAAAACACTGGTTTGATATCACAAGATTTTCTTTAAATTTAAAGAAAACCTTTTTAGTTTCTTTAGAAGTCACAGGAGAAATAGTGAAATGAAGATTACTATTAATAATATAAACATACAAGAAGTAAATGAAATTAAATTCTTCTGTGATCTTTGACCATAAAATCTGAGGTCTCAGTTTATTGCTGCGTTCATCTTTCCTTTTATCCTGACTAGTCTGCCAGTTTCTTCTGCTGTAAAATATCCCATTACTATGATGCTGCCACCACCATGCTTCACTGTAGGGATTGTATTGCCCTGCCTGGATTCCTCCAAACATGACACCTGGCATTCACACCAAAGAATTCAATCTTTGCCTCATCAGAACAGAAAATCTTGCTTTTCAGGATTTGAAAGTCCTTCAGGTTCCTTTTGGCAGACGCCAGACAAGGAGTGGCTCTCAACTCACCACCAATAGAGGCCTCATTGGTGGATGTAAGTCCTTCTGGACTTTTCTTCTTTATCCACAGAGGAACCCTGGAGCTCTTAAAGAATGACTTTTGGGCTCTTGGTCCCATCACCGATGAGGCCCTTCTCCCTCGATTGCCAAACTTCTTTCATTTATGAATGATGGAGGCCACTGAGCTTATCAGGACCTTCAAAACAGCAGAAGTTTTTCTGAACAAACCTTCTCCAGTTTTGTGCCTCGAGGCAATCCTGTCTCAAATGCCTACTGACAGTTTCTTTGTTTTCATGCTTAGTTGTTGACCTCTGACCTGCACCATCAACTGCTGGACCTTTTCCAGGCATATTGGTACTTTTCAGAATGAAGTCCAATAAACTAAATTTACCCTAACTGGACTCAGTTCAAGCTGTTGAAACATCTGAAAGATGATCAATGGAAACAACAGAATTTTGAACTTTATGACAAAGGCTGTGAACTCAAATGGGATTTCTTGGCTTTTCATTTTTAATAAATTTACAAAACACTCATTCAGCCTTGTCCCCACATTATCATAATGGGGTATTCGTGTGTGGAATTTTGAGGAAAGACTTTAATTTAATGCAATTTGGAATAAGGCTGTAACATAAAAAAAATTTGAAAAACAATAAACTTTCCAAATGCACTGTATGTGAAAGTGCTTAAAATAAACCTTATTCTAACTTTGTTTTTAATCTACTATTTTAAGTACAAAACTTTCTTTTCTGCTCATAACCTGAAATGAAAATGGTGTTTGTTTCGCTTTTGCAACTTATTTAAAATAAAAGCATTTGCTCTCATTTTCACTTTTATCAAGTCAAGTTTTTGCTTGCCTCTTACCTTTGCAGAGCAAACATGCTCATTATTTTCAATACAACTGAATGCTGTGTTGAACTGAATGTTTTGAATGTTATTTAGTCTTATGTGTTTGCACAGAGGCATATTCCCAAATGCACGGTTGTGTATATTCAAACATCATATTTACCAATCAAAAACGAACAAATGTTAATGGTCAAATTACTATAAATGCAGCTTTAAAACGAGGCTGAAATGCGTCACTTCCACTGAGTGGCGCTGTTGCAAAAGGAAACCCATATCGCATAAATAGTGTATCGTCACTATTTATTTTGCAAACAGCAGAAGACTATTTCCAGACTGGTTCTTCAGCTTCACCTCTTTTTACACCACAAGAGGTGAAATGTTTACTGTGAAATCATGCATGTTTGATGTTTGGGTTACCTCTCTTAAAATACTACAGTAAGGATGTCGTCTACATCTTTAGTCATTGAAAAAACTCTTACATAGTTTTTTATCCATCCATCCATCCATCCATTTCCTGTACACCCTTGTCCTTTAGAGGTGTCGGGAGGGCTGCTGGTGCCTATCTCCAGCTAATGTTCAGGGTGAGAGGTCGCCAGTCTGTCGCAGCATAGTTGTTTATATGATCTGAAATATATTAATTATTGAAAAACAGAACGTTTTACAGAAAAAGCTGATAAGACATTAAAGAATAAACTCCCTCTTCTTTGGGAAAATAGCTGAAGGTCAGTCAGATTGGATGGAAACCATCCATATACATCAATTTACAAGTCTTGCTCTAGATACTGAACTGAATGGATTCTGGCCTTTAAATAGACGATTCTGATACACTGATATGGTTTTACCTTAATCCTTCCACTGTTGCCCATTCCAATCCTCTGATGGGATGTTTAGTGTCAAGTGTTTTGAAGTTAGAGTTTTTTTACTATTTGTGCAAAGATTTTGCACAAATAGTAAAAATGAATGCTTGAAAGATTATGTATTCTTAATATTGTTAAGGTTTATGTGCTTTAAAAATTGTTTATTTGATCAAAAACGTATGTTAGTGGTTCTGCATGACAGTTCAAATCAGACACCCCATGCATTGTTTAATACAACAGTCCTTCCTATGTATTTTGGTGTGTGTGTGTGTGTGTGTGTGTGTGTGTGTGTGTGTGTGTGTGTAGTAGTAGTAGTAGAGTGAATTTGATTTCTCTTCCTTTTAAATTCTGCAAACAGTTGAATAGGTGGTGAAACAAAAGCTCAGTTCTTGTGAAATGATTTGTCACCTCATGCTCTGTTGCAGTGGTCACCTCTGTGTGTTTTCTTGAATATATTTAAGTGTTTTTTGATAACTTATTTTAGAACTTAAACAGTAAGTACTCATGTGGATGTCATTCTGTGTCAGTATTTATTCGGAATACTGACACAGAGGAATAAAAATACTTCTGAAATGTAATTTCATGCTGTTGCATTAAGGTAACCCCATGTATCTCACTATGAGCAACTATCTCTGTAGTAAACACTGACATGGCATCGGTTTTTACCCAAACAGCAAGCTTTCATCCCTCTCAAAAAGGCCCACAGGTTTACTGCAGATGAGTGCAGTAACAGGTTTAGGGGTTTGAGTTATTCCTAAGGTGGTGGAGGATTACTTAAAACATGGCTTTCCAAACTACAAGTCATTTGTTGTGGATTATGCAGATTTCTTTAGTTGTTTTTTATGTCTATTCCCTAAAAGAAAAACTAGATTACTGTGAAAAGTGCTTCCTTGTGTACATTAAGCGATGCAGCCACAGACACAAAAATCTGCTCCATCAGGAATATTTTTTATTTCATATTCTTCCCTTAATCATCTCTGACAACTAGATCTAGCTGTTAGATGTCAGCCTAAACTACACCAAATGAATACTTATAATTTGAGCAAATAAATAATCTGATATTCTACAGTATAACTACTATTCTCTGAATATTGTTTCTCTCTGATTTAGACAGCTGTCAGCAAATAGATGTCTGGTTTTATAACCACAGTTTTTCATCAGAAAAAGATTTTTCAGCTTCTGTCCATGCTGACATTTCTCCTTATTTCCCACATGCACTTCCCTTCTTTAGTTCTTTGCTCCTAGCAGTAAGGATGAGACCAGTTAAATTAGACATCATTTGCTTCACTGTGCCTCTCAGAAGTTTTTAGTGGCAGAAAGCACAAAATACATGTTTCACATCTTGAAAAAGGCTCAAAGTTTACTTGCACTTCAAGCACTTCCATAAACCGGCCTGGTCTGGTTGAGGTAACTGTACATTGATTTCAAGGTCCCTGGAGGAGTGCATGCAAAATAATCAGTTAATGTAATGGAAAGGACACCTTGGCTTCACTTCCACGTCTGCCTCCTGTCTCTTCTTTTTCCTGTTTTCTCTGCAACTGATTTTGGTTGCAGCACTCGAGGCACCTGTCAGAGTCTTTTTCTGAAGCTTTCACATGCAAATTTAAGTATATTAAAAGCACCCTAATGCACAGAAGCTAATGCATGTCCTGCTATTTCTTTATTTTTATCCACTGGTTGTTGCGTCAAATTATTGTTTTGTTTGTTTAATATTTTCTGTCTTTTTGTTGTTATAATCACAATGCTTGATGTGTTCAGTCTGCAGTCTTGAACTAAATTCCTGCTTGTTTTTTTCCATAACTAATTACCTATATGAAGTATTGGTTTCTTCCTTTTTTAAAAGTACATTTTCCTTTCTGCTGTTGCCACATGCCTGCAGAATATGAGTAAATGCTGCAAAGTCAACAATATATGATGATCTACTGTCACTACATGCTCATCCAAGGTCAATAACTTGGCATCTGTTGGTTTAATTAGACAGAAAACCTTTTAACCAATTTGAATAATAAACTGAACCTGACTTTTTTGTTTGATAACTGGGATCAATTGGAATAGATGTATGGTTGAAATAAAATATTTTTTTAATAACATCCCTTGAGATAACATTATCATGAATCGGTGCTATACAAATAAAAATTAATTGAACAGAAGAAGGAAAAAAATTATAAGGAGCGGGAAATATTTGACAGCTACATGGTTATATGTTGAAAAAAAAACCTGCAGTAATTATCTACTTAAAAGTTTGTTGCATGAATAAGTACATAGACAACCCCACAACTTTTGAAGCAATTGCTACTTTTCTGACTTCCAACAGGAGCAAACTGTGCTACAGTGCTAACATTACTCTCTATGGGAACAGGAAAAATTAAACAAGCTTGGTTTTTAGCTCTCATTTTAATTTTTTTTCTGTGCTATGCAATGCAAACATCATTTATATCTATACAACAATACAACATCCTTTGTTGCTAGTAAATTTATTGCTGATTTTTGCTTTTTTTTCTCTGTTATAACAGTAAGTTTTAGTTAAAATTTTTGTGCTAATGCTATATCTTGACTTCAAACAAACCTTAAGGTAATCATCTTTTTGTTCCCATAATTTTGTTTGTAACTTAATTTCAAAAAGTTTTCATTTTCTAATTTGTTTCATTTATGGACCTTCTGCTCCAACAAATGCATTTTTGAAGTATTTATTTATTAGGATTCAGTTTAGGTTTTACTTTAGATACATGCCAGAAAGGTATGCAAAAAACACAGCTCAAGTTGGAACATGATGATTTCAATAAACATAATATGGGCAGAGGGACATTAGCATTATAAATGGAGGAAATGAAATTAGGAAAATACATGAAAGAAGCAGAATTTGTCTTTAACTGTAGTGTTAACCTTGCAATGTGAACTCGGGCTGAGTTTCTGCATTCTCATCTCCTCCATCAGTTTGTGTTTTATTGAGAGGCATCATTGTTCAGACAAACAAATCAAGCTTGAAATTGAAATGTCAAAGGAGCGAGCGAGCAGCATCTTGATTTAATTCTTGGGGAGTAACCATAGACGACATTACCAGAAGAAAATGAGCTGATATGGAAACAACGTGTTTATTTACTCTGCCTGCATTGATGTGTGAAAGCTTGTAGCTTTCCCTCTGCCTCATTCTGCGGAACATGTTTAGACAGAAGACCTCTTAACACCAACACACTATAGAATTGATTTACACTGATCATATTTTAATCATGGTGCTCGTATGCAAATATTTCTCATCTGGGAGGAGTAAATGAGCTGTTTCTGCAGTTAAGCACTTGATGCATTCTTAATTAGAAAAATGACCCATCCCTATAGCTTGCTGCATTTAAAGGCTGAATAAACAAGTCATTAGAGGAAGCAATGGGTACCTTATCGCATTTAGAAAAGACAGCAGGAGATGTTCACATGAATGAGAATGCAGGAAGCCTGTTTGCAATGTTTAAGAGAGTATTCCAGACCGCAACTTTCATTACCACTGCATAGTATAGTAGTATAAGATTCAGTAAGGCAACCGTAGTAACCAGAATACCGTGCTGTGAAAAAATATCCAAATCCTTCAAACTTTTCCAGTTTGTATTTAGATTTAGTCAAATTACAACACATTTACATTTTTTTTAAATCTTTGCAAATAAAAAGAATTAGTATTTAGTCTCTTTTGAGACAATATTTTCTAGAACTGTGTCAAAGTCTTTTGCGATACTTTCAGTTGTTATGAAAATGCTTTTTCAAAAGTAACTTAAAAGAAATTTGTCTCTGCATCATGGCTTTGAATTTAGTCTCTTAAAGAAACTCTTATCCTTTCCCACGTCATCAGAACAATGCATTTCAATGATGCCGTTTACAACCATTCTTATGTGCGTTAGATTGAGAAGTAGCTCCTATGATGAGCTCAGCAGACTCACAGCTCCTCCAGGTGCTAATTGTTGCTGCCGCTAATCAAGAGCAGCTAAGAGGGGAAGTTCCGGAGGAGGGGTAAAGCTTAAAATGGTAGATTTCACATAATATGCCACCTTTAAACATGCACAGGGCAGTTTTATTTTTGCCTATTTCTCTTTACAAAATAGCCAAAACTTAGTGAGGTTGGATGAAGAGGATCTGTGGGCATTCATTTTCAAGTCTTAGCAAAATTACCTTTATGCCTATCACAAAATATCTCAATAGAATGCATTGAAGTTTATGGTTGTGTTGTGGCACAATGTACAGAATTTGAAAGGGAATGAATACTTTTGCAAGACACTTAATGTCATAATTTGCAAAATGGTAAACGCAATAAACTTTAATAAATCTTTAACTTTTACTTTAACCTTTACTCAGATAAAAATGTCCAATGAACCATCGATGTGACCTGACCTGCACCACACAATAGGCAGAAGAAATTAGAGACAGTAAATCCTGTTTGATTCTGTTTTGTGCTTTTCTTGAAATATGAGACACCTCATTTTTTCCTACTTCCACCTCAGTTATTGTTTAAGTATTCTTTGTGTATTTAATATTTAGTTAATGTAAATATTTGCTTTGGCCTGTGTGGCAGCTTCTTTTTAGGTTTCTTCTAGTGTTTCAATTGTGTTCATCACAACAAATACTCCATTCTGCTGGGAGCAATTTGAGGAAGGATTTATCTTTGAGAAGTTTAGTGAAGAAAAGCCCATGTAGGATTTTGATTTTGTTATCTTCTGGAGAAACTTACAGTCTTTCATCAATTTTTCTCAGCCGTTGTCAGACTGGGAATAGCTCGGGCTGCAGCCCCTCTTCCTTACTTCATAGCCCCAGACAAGTTTGCATTCAACCACTCTGTCCACACTGTGATCTTCACTCGTCGTCGTCTGGTGTTCGACATTCAGCTCCCACCAAAGACGCTCGTCACTCCTTCCCGGAGCGGCAGAGGTCTCTCTACTCAAAGCTCAGCTGCTGTTACTCCTCCTGTTACCGAGTCTGTTCATGGGTGAGGTAATATGACATTTTGCATCTGACATTGGCTGGGTACTTATTTCATCAAGAGCCTCTTACAGTACAACCCACCCATTTAAAAAATAAAAGCAATAAAAAGTTGCTGGGGGAAAAGAAATTCTCTTTCAATTCTTCTTCAATTGCATCTGGTCTATTCCAGGTTATGAAATTATTTATATCTAATTTCTGATATCCAGAAACACACCTCAGGTCTACACAGGCACAAACAGCTGTTAAATGCCAACAAGAAATAATAAAGAATTGTTCAGCCACCACTCTGATTCCCAATATAGTCCTCTAGCACAGCACCCCCATTGCGTCACATGTAGTGCATACCCACATTTTGCACCACTTACTCCACCAGTGTACTGTTATGTACAGTGGTGGAGGAGTGTTTTGTTTTGCAGCAACAGGAAATGTGCACGTTATCATTGTTGAGTCAGACATAAACTCCTTTGTTAACCAAATTATTCCAGAATCAAATGCTGAGACATCTGTCTGCCAAATGAAGCTTGGCTGAAATTGGGTTAGTAGATTAGTTATCCCGACTGCATTTCTTTCTTGAAACCATGTTACAATTTTAAGACTTATATGTACCTTGTTTTTAGGAAAGCAACCTACTCGGGAGAAAAAATAAGGATGCGAGTGCTTTCACAAATTCAAAGATTGCTCTTTGGAAAGGTTATTATAATCCAGTATGTCAGCAGGTCACAACATCATAAATCTGTTGGATTATAACAGACTCAGGCACTCACATTCATTAATGGATTGGTTATCAGCTAAAATCATCAAGTTGATTGAAAAATTTCAACTTGACTGAATATCTTTTAAAAGGCAACATGGACACAGTGAGTACACTGAGCATCACCTACGTCATGAAAGCAATGCAATTTTCACAGTTGTACTTTCACTTATGCATACTTTTAAATCATTCATCTAATCAAGATTATTCAACTTCGTAAAAAAAAAAAAGCAATAGAAATTGCATCTTAATTGTTATAATCATATTCCAATGGTAAGCCACAAAACAAAAGAACTGGTTTGTGATTAAAGCATTACAAATTATTATTAAAATTATATAATTTTTATTTTTATGTTTTCTATCAAGGTGGCATGTGGCACCTTTCACTGACAACCACAGGTTAGGGTTAAGAGCCTCAGCTTGTTAGTAAATTTGACTTTTGCTTCAGCGCTGCCACTGAACTAGATGAACTGGGACAAAAACTTACATTTTTGGTTTGACGAAACTTTTTACTGCCAGTACTTCTTGAAGTTGTTACATTAATTCATAATCCAAGTCACACAAGCCTATCCACCTTATTGTCCCCTGAATGGCATGACAAATATGAACATTAGTCTACTGAATCAGAAAAAATTTTATCAAAATGTTTATGTTTTAAATACAAACTAATATATTTGCTATAATGGAAATCTTATATGCTCCAAAATTCTCTTCTGTAGTTGACTTGCAACAAATATGTATACTTTTGAGTGTCGGTAATAGATTTAGTAAAAAGATTTGAACAAGACTTTTGCTGATATAGCTCATTCCACCCACATTTTTCTGTTAGAGTTTCATCAGGAAGTCAGTCTTGGAATCGTTCAGTCCTCTCTCATCCACAAACAAACCAGTCACCACCTAAAAAACAATAGGGCAAAAATAACCTGTAATCCTGTTATTTGCTCAGCAAAGTTACATGTGTTCATTAAACGACGACTGAACGAGGCAGATGATCCTCTATTCTTGTGACCTAATCTACTTTTCTGTTATGTGACTAAAGTATCCCCCCGGAGAGGATCCTGCCTCATAGCTGCTTTTGTCTTGAGCTGTGAATGGAGGATCATGACTCATCCAATGTACAATGATAATTTCTTCATGTCCACATTCTAGCAATAACACCTTTCAGAGACTGCTGATAAGGACACCTAATCCTTTACTCTAAATCTCCTGAATCCTGAGAGACGAATAAAAGAAAGGAGTGAAAGACAAGAAGAAGTGGAAGCTGACTCAGGGAGTACTGCGCCGCCTGGTATTTGCTCTGAAGCCACAGCTGTGCAGCCCCACCCTTGTGAAGCATAACAGTCTGTTAATGCGTATGTGCCTGCACATGTAGTGTAATGTGTATTACTTGGCTGTAACTAATGAAGTGAGGAAAGGCAAGGTAGAATTGGAATGACATAGGGAGTCCCTATGATACAAAAACATTAAACAGTGCAAAAGGATTCCCACCTCTTAAACCTTTTCAGATTTTGTCAAGTTGCAGCCACAAACTTTAAAAAAATGTTGGGAATTTCTGTGATAGAGTACAACAAAGTAGCACATAACTATATAAAACAGAAAAATGGACGGTCCGTGTAAAAACCATAAAAGTGAATAGTTAACCAACTTTAACTGCAGTAACTTCTGGAAGCAACAGCTTCTAAGCAAAGCTCCAATCTTAGTGCTGTTACATAGAGGTAGACATTCAAACAGGTAGCTTGAGTTAGATGAGCAGATTCCACTTGAAAAATAATCAAAGGGAGTAAAAAGGTGTACCGAAGTAAAACAATAGCACTTTCATTCTAAAGCCCACTGATTTGGAATGAAGATTACAAATGATTTTCAGCAAAAGAATAGTATTTAATGTGTGTGTGCTTCTGCTCTACACACCACAGAAAAACCCTGCACCTGAAATTTTAGTCTCTAGGTGAAGGAATGTCAGAGAAATCCCAAGACAAATCCCTCTGTGAATGAGTGTGTTAGAAAGGTGGGCAGATTAGAGAAGCGCCCACCTCCTCCTGATCCACAGAACAAAATGGTTAACCAGAGATAAGCTCTGGCTTAGAGTGTCTCTTGGCAAGTTTGAGCCAAATCCAACTCATATTTAGACTTCTGCTTTTGAGAAGGATCTGGACCTGTGAAAGAAGGCAGTTCTTCTGAGAGATTAGATAACGACTCCTTTCTGACTATATGTTGAGAAAGCATTTGAAATGTAGGCGACTGAACACGCCACAGACTGTTCTGGGGTGTGTCACATCAAAGCTATAAATTTCATCATATTTGACTAGGGCTTTATGTGACAGATCAAAACAATGAAGTTAATACTTGTGAAATGAAAATAAATTGATACATGCTTTTCGATTGCTTTCACAAACATAAATCTAAAAATAAAAAGTTGCTTAATGTCACCATTTTAAGATTTTATTTACAAAAGATTTAGAAAACTACACACCATTTTACCCCACTTCTCCAGCCATAATGAATCCTGCTTTCAGGAGGTTTTCTGATCAGTTGGTAAAAATAACATGACACATGGTGGTGGCAGAATCAACCTGTGGGAGTGCCTAGTCAGACTTGAAAATCTGCTCAGATTTAGAAAACTATGTACCAATTACCTTCTACTTCACAACTATACACTACTTTGTGCCATCGAACAATAAAAAGAATGAATACCAAACACTAAAGTTTGTGGTTGTAAAAAAGAGAAAGCTTGAAAATGTTTGAAAATTAATCCATTTAAAAGGAAATCGAGCAATTTAGCAATTTTATTTTTAAGATTTATAATCTTATTTCCTTAGTTGGGTTTTTGGGTTTTGCTAGGGGAAATGTACTCTTTCAAAAAGAACAAAAACATGTAAATTCTTTTGCTAAACAGGGGACGCTACAACAAACAAGCAAATAAGCATCACAATAGTCATTTCTGTGTTGTTTTGGTGCAGAAGTATTTGCTCACGCCTCTTCTGGGAGAGCTAAACTGGATGGCCCTGTCGGACCAAGAGCATGGAACGTCACGCTGGCTGTTTTGGCTGTCAGCACAAACCTCTGAACCACAGTTCAAATCGCAAAGTCTGTCTGTCCCGTCCAAGAATAGCTGATGACACACGGTGAATGCTGTTGAAATCTGGGAAAGGTGGAGAGGTGGAAAAAAAAAAAAAAAAAAACGGAGGAGGTTCTAAGTCCTACTGTGCTTGGAACCTGTATTGATATGCGGAGCAGTGACTATGCTGCCCCCTCAAAGCCAAAAAGCCGCAACTGTTTTGTAGTTACACTGACAACAATAATCGTGCTTCTCTGAAAGGGGATAATGCTTCAACGCTAATCATATCCTTTGACCTCTGCAGTAAACAACCAACAGCTTCTGCATTTGTGCTACTTGTCAACAACACATCTGTGCAGATGGCAGGTGCTCCGATGAAAATCCAAACAGGAACACAGTCAGCCGCCTAAGAGGGACACAGAGGCATATTGTCTCAACCCTAAATGTAACATTTATATTTGATCAGCAGACCTTACTGAGAGGAACTAGGAAACTGTAGTAAAGGTGACCTGGGAGTTCATATTACACAGAGCAGCACTGTCAAACAAGTACAGACAAGTGCTGAGGAGGGAAACAACGGCTGCCCACACAGACACACAGACTCTGAACACATGCAAACGCTGAAACCTGAATACATTTATGGCAAGAAGGTGTAGAAGAAATATCAGTAGTGAGTTGTACACATGCATTTTTGATGAAATGGGAGTCGGAGGAAATCTCAAGATAAATGAATACCTGCACCTCATCCTGTTTAATGTACAAAATGCACACATAATGTGCAGCCAAGTCACAGGAAATTGCAAAACACCTCTTTTTACATCTCAGCTAATTTGTTTTGTTTGCTGTAGTTGTAATCAAATCTAGGACTACAAACATATAGTATTTAAAACTTCACTTCAAAATGTAGTGCAGAAAATTGAAACAATTTCTCATTTAAGGCAACTTGAATCATTACTAAAACAGCTACTACTAACCTGACTTTTCTGTAAAATACAACCAAACATCCATTATATCTGCTCTGTTTTGCTGTCTTTGCAGGTGGCTCAGTGATTATTTCAGTTCCATCATGGGTCATAATCCGCTGTTTTAATAAGTGTCAATGCCAGGATACCAAAATAGGGATCCAATTTGGAGAAAATGTCCCCTAAAGCCTGCATGCTTACTTTCTATCTATGTTGACTTAAATTGATTCTTTCTGCCTTATTTGATGTCAATGATTGAGATTCACTGAGTTTTAAAACAAATTTTCTTGTGAACTTCTGCTGTGAGAATCTGTACTTCATTGTTTTACTATTGTTGAAATAAAATAAATACATATGCTAATAACTTTAAATGACTTATTAATATGTTTCAAGTTCACTAGACCCCAAAAGACAAAGAAATGGCTTTGTATCCTTTTCCAGTGTCTGATGACATTGCCTGTCTTTCTCTTGTGTTATTGAATCTATTTAGATTGAGTCATATAATGTGATGCTACCAAACCACTTCTTGTTGTCAGACGGGTTCTTTTAAAGGGATTTATTGGCTCTGTAGGGCCTGGCGGAATTCAGACCTGGGTGTGGTTCATGAAACTGAACCCATCTTTCCAAAAAAATGGGGTTAAACACAGTTAATTCATTATTTAACAAATAGGCGATTTGCCTGAATAGTTTTTTCTCCTTTTAAGAAATAAAATCATCATTTGTCTTTAAAAATGGACAGTTACACTCAGTCACTGTCCTACTTTGTTCATCACTGACCTTAATTTGGTGAGCCGAGCAATAAAATCACTTTCACACCTCACCCTGTTTTTGCAGGCACGTTCTGTTAGGTGTGTGTGTGAGTGCTCAGGAGCCTGTGTGTGTATGTCAGACTCACTATCCCCCTTTCCACTCTCCCTTTATGGTGTGGAGATTAGGTCGTTAATCCAGTAGACCTCATAGAAAAAGCCTCTCCTGATGCCACAATAGATTTCAATCAGTCCACTGGGGAGAGGACGGACCTGCTGTTGATAGGCATCCTGACCCCGTATACACACACTGGCAATAACAAACACAGAACCACACACAGAGCCATAGACAAAAACTAGTTCTTTATCAAGATTAAATTCCTGCTATATCTAATCCATAAATACCCTGATTATTATTTCTTAATCACACCTCTTCTCAGAAACTACTTGTAATAAATTAGAATTTTGGAAGATACTGATTGAAAGCTGGCTCTGATCACACAGCTTAACAAAGACCTTTAGTGTCTCATTTCTGTAAGAAATTCTTCACTCATTCTGCCAGAGCACTGGCTCATTTATTGATTTTCTCTTTGATTCACAAGAGGCAATCTTTTCACATTGTCTGACTACCTCTTATTCAGCTTTATAAAAATGTATTGTTATGTTATGGAGCACCACTTCCAGTTCAGAGCAGAATTAAGTTATTAAGTCCAACATTTGCTTTCCACCCAAGATGAGAATAACTGAAAAAAGTTTAATCTTTAGTCATTAGTAAGGTTTATAATCTTTGTCACTGAAAAAAAGCTTAACAAAATGTTAATTAAATTGGACTTTTAACATAAATCAAGAAAGTTTCCTTAGTCTTGAGTTTTTGGAGAAACAAAATCCATCTCGTATCCAAATTAGAACACTTTTCCCTGTAAACATTTGATAATACACGGAGAAAACCTAATTCCTCTCATCTAACTAGTTCCCTGGTCCCTTCTCAATAATAAAAAAAATAATATCTTCAATTCTGTTCAGATTCCACTTTGGTGGACTGTCGCCATGTTCTTGAGCAGGACTATGTAAAGCAGCACAAAGAGAAATACCGAGCAAGGATATAGAGGCGTCTTGAGTTCAAAATAAAATGCCTTTATCACATTCAAATTCCATAGATATATTTAAAAAAATATTAATGGAGGATTAGAAAATTATATGACATTTCAATGCAAAGAAACAATAAACAATAAAATAAAAGGCCATTTTGATTTTTTTTTTACATACCGTACCAAACAAACTTGAAATAAATATTTCAATTATATGAAATCTAAAACTATAAGTTACTCTAAAAACAACCAAACAAAATACCATTTTTTTTTCTAAAAGGTTTTTTTTTTTTTTTTAAAAAAGTCATCTTAATTGTTTTATTTCCTTGTAGCTTGGCTTATTAATATGGTGGGCCTGGTTGCTGTAGAGTGTCAAGGTGTATTTTAACTATGAAAGGGGGAGAAATAAGCAAGGATGCAATCGTTTGTCACATGAAATTAATTTAGACTAATTTATTCATAAATAAAATTTATTCATATGACCTTCATAATCATGGGGAAGGAAAAGTCCATACAAAAGGAACTAAGTCAGGCAAATTCTTTGCCTCAAATGGGAAAATTGTTTTCAGACAAAATAACATTATAATTTTTCAGTTAGAACAATTTTGGGTTTATAATCATCAAAATTAGCAGAAATAAATTCCCAAATATTAATTGCATGTAAATGCAACATGAGTTCAATTTTTTTTTTTTAAATTGAATACTAAAATAAATAAAGTTTTTGGTTTTGCTTAATTTAACATAATTCCGTGTTATTAGAGTCCAATAACACGGACAAAAATGTGTTGGAGCAGCTCATAGAAAAAAAAAATAACATTTTCAGAAAAATAAAAACCTTATTTTGAAAGTCCGTACCGGAAGCGCTATGCCTGTCTAACGTAAAGAGCTTTACGTTAGGTTCGAGGCAGAATGACAGCTGAGAGTGTTGTAAAGGTGCAGCATTGCGGTCAGTAACAACACCGACAATTATCCACGCACTTTAAAAACAAGGACCGACAACATTTAAGCCTTTCACGCTCTTTTTCTGCCTCCACCTGGACGTTTCAGAGTGAAACGGAGGACAGCAGCCGTCATTCCGGAGGATATTTATATTCTCCTTCTTTGCCGACAGAGAGAGCGAGAGCAAGAGAGAGAGAGAGAGAGAGGAAAAAAGATCCGGATGTACCAGCACTATTGGTTTTTTTCGCATGGCGTAGACACCTTTCCTTCAACGGAATATTGTTGATGATTGGAGGGTCGAAGAAGGCCCTCGGGTCGACAGCTAACACCATTAAGGTTAACTTCTCCTCGACAGACACCTATTGAAGGATTAATCAACGAAATGATTGTGCAATCATATTGAGGAAGAAGGTTTTATATCCTGTCTTGACTAACCTCAGTGTTGTGACTGGAGAAAGAGAGAGAGACAGTAGAAGTCAGCAGGAATAACACATTGTGTCTGTCTCCTGCCATAAACCCCACAGAGGACGCTTTTCTTCTACAAACACCGAGGAGGAAAGAGGGGACATTTGCTGTGTGAGAGCGGGGTGTATGAACGTGTGAGAGCACCAGAAAAACCTCCAGGATGTCGGGCAGCACCTCAGCGGACATGGTGAGATAAATGACTGGGTGTCAGTTGTGTATCATATAAAGCCAATACTTTCCACTGGGGTTCCTGACTCTAAAAGCGCAACTCAGAGGCATAGCTCATGGGTCTGGCTTTATTACTGTCATTTCCAACTGCACTTCCTTGTTAGGCTCAAAGTTTGAATTAGTCATGTTTTATTTAGTTCCTTGTACACGAAACATAACTTTCACAACTTGACCAATGGAGAAGGAATACTGTGGGTAATCATAATAACAACAGCTACCCGGTGCAGTTTAAAGCAGCCATTGATTCTAGCTGTAAGGCACTCCACAAGTCTCCTGTTCTTTTATTTATGATGTTGAAATAGACCTTTGGTTGGACTTTATCCTGTCATAAAAGGGTACACACGTTTATATAAAAAAAGTATGCAGTTCCTCAAACTATTGGTTTTTACTTCTCTGTTTAAAACAGCTACAAATTGAATATACAGTGACTTCTGAAAGTATTATTTCTTTATTTTTTTCCCATTTCGTGACATTAAAACCTCAAACTTCTCTGTATTTTGTCTAGGTTTTATATGGTAGATCAAAGCAAAAACAGTGGAAAATTGAAGGAAAATCATACAAGCATTAAAATCCATCTTTACATTTTTATTATATTATGTTATTACATCCTTTAAAACAGTCAATTGCATCTGATTGCTGCAGAGATTACATATTTAGTCATAATAGAGCTCACTTTGTGTGTAATTTCATTGCCCTGTAGATAGAGTTGTTTTGTGAAGGCCCAATCTGTCTTTTAGGTAACATTAGTATGAAGTTGAGGTAAAGTTTAAAACCGAGTTAAGTTTGAGACCTTTAATTGAAATAAACAGCCAAAAGGCCCGTGGTCGTTCTGGAGGGGCTGCAGAGGTTCACAGCTCGTGTGGGAGAATTTGTTGACAGGACTACTAGTTGTAGACGCCACAAATCTGGCAGGAAAAAAGTCACAGTTGAAATAAACCCATAAGCCCTGTTTGTAGTTTACCACAATGTAGGTGACACATCAAACGCGGAAGAATGTGGTGCGGTCAGACGAGAACAAGACTGACCTTTTTGGCTTCCATGGAACAGACTGTTTGTGTAGGAAAAGCTAACAGTGATCATTACCCTACATACACCAGGTATTGCAGTATCATGCTGCTGGGATGCTTTTCTGATGGGATATAAAACTGGCCATTTTCATGAGTTTGAATGGTCCATTCAAAGTCCAGAGAAAATCCAATCTGTGGTAATACTTGAAAACTGAAGTTCATAAATGCTCTTTAAACAATGTGAGTGAGGTTGAGCTATGTTGCAACCAAAATGGGCAAAAGTCTTTACCTTTCTGCCGGTTAATGAACAACACGTTGACAGAACCACCTTGATACTTGCAGCTGTAGTGAAAAACAGTTTTAGTAGGGATGCAGAGGGGCTGAAAACATACCACACTATTCAGATTTTAACATTTCATAATTTTCCTTCCAGTTGAGATCTATTGAGTTCTAGAGCAACATTGTGTTCATCTATTGCATAAACTTCCTCATAAAATTCCTTGTCGTTTTGTGTTTGTGTTTATGTGGAAGGTTCAAGGAACATGAACAGTTATGCAAGGTCTGTGAGTTATGGACTGTTCGGCTCCTAAAGTCACTGCTTTTTAACTTCTGTTGTAATGGTTTATCTTGGACATTTTCCTATGTTTTACTGGGTAAATGATTAATTGAGAAAGATAGATAAGTGACTTTTTGAAAAGGGCAGCGTTACTTCGAGGATTATGACAGTGACATCTCTGCTACATCAGAAAAAGACTGTGGTGTTTACCAGTTAAGTTAAATAACAAACTCCCCACAAACAAATGAAGTAGTATTATTTGTGGTATTGGTATCACAAAATGGAATGCATAGTAAAGCTATAATTTAATGAACAGTTTCAGTAGTTTGTCTCAGTGAGTCACATCAAACATGTTCAGTCACCTTTGTTTCAGATTCCAGTATCCAAAGAACCGTTGTTCAGAAGTGCTCAAAGCTTTAACTTCAGTGACATAAAATATGCTGTCAGGTTGTTTTAGTTGAAGAGTTCTTTTTCTCTGCTAACTATTAGAAGATATATACCTGTTCAGTTTTTTTTTTTCCCAGTTGTACTACCATGAGCTTTAACATTTCAAATGGAGATCTGTGGAATCTGAAATAGACTTCTGTGACTTTTTTCTCTTAGCATTGCAAGACATAATGTTTATTCCTGGAGAAAGTATGCACGTCCAGTCCGCATAGCATTGACCTTTTAACTCCCTTCAAACAGATAAACAATTGCTTCTCTAATCATGGCTGTCATCTCTTCACCTTGACATTGTGTTAAAGCATGCAGCACTGGGTTTCAGTTCAGCTTGTTTTTTTCTTGTTTTTATTTTTCACACATCTCTTCCACGCCATGGCTTAGTTTTTATTAAATAAATGTAACATTTAGTCTCAGAAGAGATTAACCTTCAGATGTCTTGGGGCTTTTTTTCTCCCCTTATTTTTGAATGAAGGGTAACTGAATCTTAGCTGTCATGTTGCAACTTAGATGTAGTGATGTTGTGCTGAGTTACATGGTGACCTCATCAGACCATGGTCATCATCATCTGACCTAAGAAAACTCTTCAGATGCTAAATGTCCATCTTCATGTGACATATTAACTTGCGTCACACCAGCTCACCAACAGTGGTTGGTTTTATGAACTCTCATCATAAAGATTTATGCCAGGCTCACATGGGTAAGAAATGCAACAGTCATAAAATGCATCCAGCTGGATTAAGGTAAACTAATTCCAATCTGGGAGTTGCATGTCTGTCATCTTTGCTCCTAGCAGACGTTTGGCACTAAGAATACTGCCAGGTCTATGTTTAGAAAGGATAAACTGCGTAATGTGCCCCTATGTCAAGATCAGCTATCCCAGCTGTGCATGTGTTGTTGCCCGTCCACACTCAGCTGACCGCCCCCACATCCCTCCCACCACCTCCCACTGAACAGCAGGTTCATTTTGTCGCCATATCCTAGAGCTGACCTCGGCGTATACATGGTCCAGTCGGTGCAAAGGCATCTAATAGCAAAGCATGTGGAATTTCCGCAGATTATGAGCTGCATCTTTCATTTTCTGATCCGTCCTGACTGACGTTCTAATCTGAACGACTCCACAAGAACGTTATTAGAAGGTTCTGTTTTGTGCTCTGTGGAAAAGTATAGGATTTGACTGGAGTATTTCCAGTTGAGTTTGGAGAAATATCTTCTTTTTCAGACTTCTGTCTCCTTATCAATTTTTCAACTCTAATCCTGTGAGCCACTGTCCCATTGGGTATTTTTTTTTCTCATGTCTCATCCAATTTAGCTGAACTTACCTGAGTCCTACTAGTGGCTTTATTATTTGATTCAAGTGTGATAAAGCAGAGATGCAGACGAGTGCTTCGTCCATCAATCAATCCCTTCCCAACCTCTGAAGAAATAAAAGCCTAACATTCATAGAAAAATGCTACTGTTAAATTTTTGAAGATTTGTGGGGTAAGAAATCTACTTATTTTAAAAAATATGCATATGGTGGCTGTATTATTCTTTTTATCAACAGTTAGGTGGTGACCAGGAGAGGAGCTTTGAGTTTGAGCCTCTAGTGTGTCATTAAACATCACTCTGAATCTCTTACCAGCTGGTTTACAGCTCTAGCTTGGATTTTAGTCTGAGATTTTCTCCTCTAAGGGAAAGAATCACATTATTATTACGTAATTTGACATCAACACCCAGAGTAAAGTTCATTTACTTGGTGGTAAATTCCACAGTTCATTAGCTTCCTAGTTTCAAACATTGTTTATAGTAGGTTTTATTCACTCCAGGTCATCCTATACCTGGTTGGTGCTGTTAAAATGCCCACGGCAGAAACATAAAGGTCAAGTTCTGCACATAAGTAAGACATTCAAGGCTTCCTAATCTCCAGAACAATTACTTCCCTCCATGGTGAAGCTCTGTCTATACATCAAATGAGCTCCTTATGTTCCCCAAGGAAACTTAGGCAAATATCAGCTATCAGAATCTCACTGATCCTGTGCAGCTGAAATCGGCAGCAGATGCACATTCTCTTTCAATTTCCTCCAGCTCTCTGTCAGTAGAAAAACCCGGTTGCATACACATTCTTAGAAAGACTCTATGGAGTAGGAGTTAGAGTAGGAGGAGAGGAGACTGCTGGTGCCAAACACTGTGGGTGAATGAATCTGAGAGAAAGAAAAGAAGAAGGAACAGTCATTTCCCTCAAGAATGGAGGATGGGTTCCAATGGAGTGAAAAGAGGGAGGGGTGAAAGGACATAAAAACTGTGAAGAATAAGAGAAGGGGGGAGACATACCCCAGAAGTGCTGACAAGGTCAAAGTGTTCCCCATGGCAACAGGGGGTTGCTTGGACCGCAGGTCTGAAGGCAAGTATGTAGAGGAGGCACTGTAAGTATGTGGCAAGTATGAGAGAAAAGATCAGGACTAGTGCAGACACATTAGAGGAATAAAGCACCTTTGGTTTGGATAGTACCTGATGAACGAACCAGCAGGAGACATTATATCCCACAGTAGACTGTACATAAACCCCCACACAGAGTGACACGGATGATAATTCCTCTTCTACAATTTGGTTTAAAGTCAATTCATTTACAGTTAAACCCAAATGATTTATTCCCCTGACAGATTTAGGTGTACTCTTGTTTCTGTTGAACTACAACGTTTATGGTGATGCTAAAAGGGTATGATTTTTGAAAAGACAATTTCTCAGTTTATATTTTTGCAAAAATGGCGTGTTGAAAATCATTTATAGCTTTTACAATAAATACTAGAAAAGTGTTTATTGGCATAACTGTAATCAATCTGTTTTTATAATTGCTGACCTGCCTTTTGCCTGCTTACATTGGTATTTTGGTTATTTTCGTAGTGACCTCTAAATTTCTGTAGTTGGAAGGCGGCAAGGAGGTTTATTTTGGGACTGTATCAAACAAAGAGAAGCCAATATTGCCCACAGTAACAAGAGCTAAGTTGACACAATAACACAACATCAAGCTTTGCAGACAGGTGTATTTATTTCTTAATGCAGCGCTCCCTGTGGACATATTTAATATTTTTCATAAGATCAACAAGCAGTTGCAGCATTCCAGAACTTTGTTTTCAGCCTTGGGTACAGATGTTGGCGCAATATTCTCTGAACCAATGTTATAAAAAAAGTCAAATGTCTAAACTCCTGTGACTCCAAATCTGCCGATTATTACATATTTGAAATTTGGCATTGGAAAGACTGTTGCCTTGTGTTTGAGGGGCTAAAATGTTCTGTCGTACCTCCTGGTCCAAATGAGTCAGGGCTGTCAGTGTCACCACCAACACAAATTAACATGTTCTCACCACTGCCCAAATGACAGTGTCTGACTACTACCCACAGAGTGCGCAATGACTGAGAGCCAAAACGCTTTACATCCTTTTTTTGATCACACCTCAGTCACTTCAGTGAAAACCTACTTTTGTAAAGGTTTGTCATTTTGACCACAGACTTGTTTTTTTAATCATTTTTTGTTTCCAATCTAATTCTATTAATGCTTGGCAAATTAAGTGTGTTCTTTTTAACTCTGCCAATGAGTTGCATTCTTTGCAATTATGATAAAGTTTGGACACACTAAGGCAGCCTGTGTTTAGTAATTTTTGAACATATTGAAGTTTAATATCAATTTAAACAGCATTGGAAAATTCAGTTTTGTATTGTAAAAAAAACCTGCCAATAAATAAGCAAAGAGACCATTGTCTTTATTCCTTACTCCTTAAAATGGTTAAAAATACCCACAGAGATCAAATCTGGTTCATCTGATGAGAACGTCATTACTCAGCATTTTGAAGCAGGTTTGCTTCAAAAGTTTGATGTGCTCTTGACTGCTGAAGTGTGAACATCTTCATGAGATGCAAAGAGCTATCAGGTTCCTTCAGAAAGAAGATTAAAGGGTTCAAAGATGTTAAAATCACCCTTTCCACTGCCCAGAAATTAATCTGGTTATGGAGGAAATTCAACACAACTGGCGACATGCACAGTTCTAACCATCCAGACAACTTCAATCTGCCAGCAGACCGCAAGGCACTAAAATAAGTGTTGAAAAAAAAAAGACTCAAATGTCATCATGGGACGTATAGCATGGGACCTGCTGCTGATGTGAAAGTGCACGCCTGAATAATCAGAAAGAGACTGCACCAGTCTATTTCATGGTATGTGCACGAGAAAAACACTGTTACTCTCGAAGAATTAGATAAAGACTAGACTAAAGTCATCCCAAGAGAAGATGGAACTTCTAGACTAATGTTCTTTGAATTGACGAGTCTGAAATTTAAACATTTGGACAGCACAAAAGAAGACATGTAACCCAAATACTGCATTCAATGAACATCACTTCTTATCCACATGAAGCACTGGGCTAGAAGTGTCAAGGTTTTGGGATCTTTTGCTGCAGCAGGACAAGGGCAGTTCATCATCATAGAATCCACCATGGAATATAAAGGAGGGTGCTTTTGGAAATTGTGAGGTCATCGCTAAAGAAATAATTAAACATAAATATAACTTGAGCCTAGAACCTGAAAGTGACTCAAAACATAACAGTAAATCCACCAAGAACTGGCTTGAAATTAGAAATGGAAAGTCCTGGTGTCCTAACCTTTTCCTCAGCTAGAAAGTGTTGGGAGGGTTCTATGAAATAATTTTCTTTTCCTGAAATGTCTAAAGACTAAGATTAAACATTGATAACATTGAACATTTCTGAATAAGGCTCTGAATATTGTGTAAACTTTTTCATGTTGTAAAATGAAGAATGTATCCTGAAATAATCTTGAAAAGTTACATTTGTTTCCACTTGTCAGCTTGATTTTCTGTTTTCTGTTAACTTTTTATGGTTTTAGCTTTAAACTTAGTGTAAACTTTTACTTGGAAATAGCTTAATGCACTTTAAATCTATTGCACATAACATATAACTATGGATTACTATCAGTGTGAGGTTCGAAGGTTCTCTGTGTGTGGTTCACAGTCCCACATTGACCCCCTCCAAGCTAAACAGACACACACAAAGAGGCCAGAGGTCAGGGTCAGAGGTGAGCAGTGTGTTGGTCTCTGCTGACAGAACAATGGGACGGGGAATCCTTGCTGCTGAAAACAACTCTCCGTGCCCTGAATGGCAACTTCAGCTTAACTCAGCATGTGCGACATAGAGCAGCCAGAGACAGAGAGAGGTCTTCAGCCTCGGGTCGGCGTTTCTAACCGGACTTTGATTGACACATTTAAAGACGGATGGGGGTTGGAGATCCGCAGAGTCACGAGAGTGCCAGTTGGACGAAGCATGTTGGTGGATGTGCTTGTATTGCTGATGCCATGTGTTGGCAGTCTGAGTCACACATCAGGATTACGTCATGCTTCCCTGATGGCGCAGCTCATATATCGACTCTGACACTGTCACATGTAGACCTCACAGAGCCACGGATAGTCTTGTTGGCAGCTCTGAAGGGGCAGGAGCTGTACTAATTCATATTCATTAAAAATGTGTTAGAAAATTGGTGACATGATGTTGAAACACTGACAGATAGGGCCAGGCGGTAGATAAAACAATAGTTCAACTTCACGGTTCAACAGTAAGGATTTATTTTAATTAATGTGAATAGAAGAAGACATCTATGAAATTTTGTCAATCTCTGTGGTGGATGAGGCCTATCTGCATATTTCCAGGATGATTGAATTACATTAGGTTTTTGTATCGACCGTACTTGGTATTAACAAATCTTTCGTCAGCATATTTGTCCGACTTTCGGAGCGACATACTGTCTAGCAGTCCCTTTTAATTGTTCTGAGTTAATTCAGTCTCATATTGATGTGTCCCCAGCACCAGCAGGGAGTCTCATGCAGGCGCTCTGGTCTATCGACTGCTTTTGGAATAGTTCTTTTGACATATGCTTGCCATTGTGATGATCATTTCAGCATGTGCTGCAGCATATATGTCCTGTCTTACCTTCTTCAGGAAAATGAAACCCAACCTGCAAAAACGTATTATTACATACCTTTCAGTATTATCAATTTTTTCTAACGTTTCCTGTGAAAGAGCTTGGTTTCTCTTAACCTTGCTAACCTTGATTCTTGGTTGATCTAAACTTGTAGCTTGAAGGTGAGACACATTATTTACAATTAAGTGATGCAGTGATCAAAGGTCTAGTTGGGAACCTGGGCATTTCTTTCCCTTGCAACACTATCCAGGTCATCCCTGCAGGACCCCCAGGCATTCCGAGTCCACAAGGGATGTAAAGGCCCTCTTGAGAGTTCCAAGTCTGCCCCAGGGTCTCCCCCTTGTGGGACATGCCCAGAAATCCTCTCAGGAAGAATCCTGTGCAGATGTCCAAGCTATTTCAGTGACTCTGAGGTTTCTATCACCCTATCACTAAGGCTGAGTTCAAGCACCCTATGGAGGAAGTTCATTTCAATGAATTATAACCAAGTTTTTCTTCTTTAGTTCATCGTCCATATTTCATGACTAGAGCGAAGGATCAGAAAGTGGAATTTCCATTAAATTGAGAACTATGCCTTTTGGGCTCAGCTCTTTCTATAATATGACAGACTGGAGAAGCACATGCATCACTAGAGATGAGGCCCCAATCCATCAGTTTGTCTTCTGCTCTATCCAACCATCACTGGTAAATGTCACACCAAGATACTCCAGCTTTTTTGCTTGAGCCAGAGACTGACCTCTGACTAGAGGCAGTAGCTCACCTTCTCATTGCGAACCATGACTGCAGCTTAAAGGGAACTGAGTCTCTGCCTGACTGCTAGTAGCTATACTGCATGTTGAAAGTCAAACTAAACCTCATCCTCTCAATGTGTGTACATGGAGATCCTATCCAACAACACAGACAGGGTCAGAGACCAGGGACATCCTTGACATGGTGGAACCTGCATTATGAACCAGCTTGACTTCCTGCCATGACCAGACATGGCTCTTGCTTTAGTTTGATACAAAACACATTCAAACCAGATAACCAAGCTCCCACATCACCTCAAGCAGTTCTGCAAGAGTAAAGATCTGGTCCATTGTTCCACAACTTGGACAGATGCCACATGCTTCTCCTGAGTCCAGGGTCTAACAGTCGGTCTGAGTCTGATTAATAACAATCTCACTTTTCAACAACATTCAAAAGATCTTTGTCTTTCGTTTTCCAGAAATCATTTTCTTTCCAAATGTGATGCTTCCCTGTTCTCTAGAGGCTGTTAGAGGCCTTTCTTTGACGTATATTGGGGTTTATCAGCTGATGAGTTTATTGTATTAAATTGGTTTCCTTACAAAGATGATCAAGTTAAAGTTTGAAGCTCTGGTTCTCATGATAATTTAGACTGCATTTGAATTTGCCGACTTCGCAAAGCAAACCATTAATGTTCACAAAGATTAAATCTCATTCCTTGGACTTACAAGTTAGTCAGACACGTTTTTGTTGTCGGCTTGTATTTCTGATCAAAACAGATTGAAAGGTGAATACCTCTGCGACCTAATCAGATTGTTCCTAAGAAAGATTAGTGTGTAAATGTTAGAATAAAGTCTTATTCCTCTAGAAAGTCTCCTTGTTTCATAAGCCAGTAAAAAAAAAATGACATTAATGTCTTTGCCAATGTGTTGGAATATGTTGAATTTAGGGAGAAAAAGCTTTCAAGAGGAAACATCTGGTACTTTTTCGAGATTCTTCTCCTGATCCCTTTTGACAGTTTATTTACCTCGTATGTACTAATGCTTTTTAAATGCAACAGATATAAAATGTGCCACTGTCTGAAAATGATCTGAAATGTAGCCTCCCTAAAAAAAAAACAATGGAGGAGAGAAAAGTGGGACCGTAGTTCAGTTTTTATGCCAAAGATTTTAGAGTTTGAACGTGACATACATGAGTGGGAGTGGGTGTGAGTAATATACAAGCGTTCTTTAACACGCCCACTTCTGCTTACTAAACCCTTTAGGCCTGCAGCCTGTTCTGATCTGCCTGTGTGTGTGTGTGTGTGTATGTGTTTTGTCCACACAATTATGCATGTTCATATTTGCATGAAAACACAGCCAAAGCACAACCTGTCCTTCCTGTTGAGCGTGACGTGTTTGCTGTCGGCATCGCCGGCTGCGGAAACACCCACACTGGTTCGTTGTTGCTCCACATCCTTGTACAAGCTGAGCTGCATCCAAGAGTTTGGATGGAACAAGCCTGGAAAAGTGTGATTTTCTCCCAGATCTGGATAAGTATGGGTTAACAAAATAAATATATACATGCATTTCCAGACACTCCATTCCACATTTTTTCATCCTAACTGCTTAAGTGAAGGTCAACTAGCATTCTTTTGTTTACCGAGGTCAAAAAGCTTTGGTGCCTTCGACTTAAGCACTTATGGTTGCCTACTCCTGGATGACTCAGAATATGCATCAGCATATATATGTCAGGACAGATGTAAAATCATAGATTTTGAAATGGAACTGATCTAAACTAGTTCAGATGCCAAATAAGCTGTGAAATAACCTTTTAATTCGCAATGCCAAATCAATTTTAGTGTTGCTTTTTCATGGTTTGTGATATATATGTAGCTAATAAAACCTGCAAACTAAACTAAACATTTGTGCTTAAATGTCCAAAATGTGACAACCAAAACAAAAAATCATAACATTTGATATCAGTTGTAATTTCACAGTTGTTTTGGAACCCTGATGTAAGGGACCATATGTTTCTCTGCCCCTGTAGCTGTAACATCTAATCCATGTTAAATTGAAAATACCTAAAAATATATTACATGTGTAATTTATCTCCTCAAGTACTGTCCTAGTTATGGTCTATAAACTGGAAAAATAAAATGAGCAAAATGGGAGTTTCATTGGAAAAAGAAGGCAAAAAGTTTATTAGTCAAGAAAGTTGTCTTTGGAGATGATTTGAAATGAGGATTGATACTTTGATTTGAAAGTAAAAAGGGGAAAAGAAACTGGACTTGTGAAAAGGTCACAAAGTGACATGTTTAAAAAAAATCATGACTAAAACAATACAATAATGTTCTGTGTATGTTGATCGGCGCAGTATTGCAATTAGTTTTTTTTTCTTTGCATGCAGATGAGTTCAAATGATTACAGCTTTAAAGCTGTAATTATTTGAATGTTTGTTAAGCAAAATACACAAATGAACAATTTTTATTACTGAATAGAGAACTGTGCTTGTGTGTGTGTGTGTATGGAGGAAAAGTAGAGGATGGGCAAGGGTTGGTGTACTACCAGCTCAATAAAAGGGGCCTTTCAGCTGCACTGGAAACAATTTCCAGCTGAGGGGACATTTTTATTAAAGCTCTACTCTGCTTACACACACTGTGAGTGTGTGTTTTGCTTCAGAACAGCCAGCAAGCATGAATCAAATGTCCCTTTCGGACCGTTTTTTGGTACAAGTTGCTACTTCTAAATTGGATCTTAAAATACGTCTTGAAATTTGAACATCCTGTACTTGTGTAATGACAGAAATAGAAGGACTCAGAAACAGGACAGACGTAAATTATAAAAACATTCAAGTAATGGTCAAGCATAACTGACCTATCACACGTCACCAATAGCCATTCTTTACCTTGATTGCTACTTTGCTGCATTTGTCAGTCATGAAAATAGTTTTTTAATGCACTATAAAACAGTGAAGCTACAATGTAAACCAAAACTTGGATTGACTTTTACTGCTGTTTTGGTAAACAAGTATATCTAAAAAAATTTAGTATTTTGTAAATGTGTAATAGGGTTTAGCGATTTGAAATGCAGCACAGGAAAACTCAAGCTTCCTACATGGTGTCAGTATGAAGTGTTTTTTTTCCAAAGGAATAACATTTTCTGTAGTAATTTCATTGTTTTCTTAAGACTTAAAACTTGTTCAAGCTGGTTTCTTATGTTAATGTTAAATTGACTAACATTTGTCCAAAGTCATTTTCGTCTCATTGTTGGTTTGCAATCTGATTTTATTTAGTTGTGTCAAAGTAAAAAGAGTTTGGATACAAATTCACAAATGCATTCTGATCTGTTATTTCTAAAGTAAAACTAACCCTTACTTATCTGCTTTTTTTTTTGTTGGTCTGTTGTAGGGCTGAAACGAGTCCTCGATTGATTCGAGGACCTCGATTATTAAAATTCCTCGAGGAAAATTTACCTGCCTCGAAGCTTCGTTAATTTATGTTTTATTATTTAGCGCACC
>CAEGAE010028267.1:0-13623 GCA_903067095.1 Girardinus metallicus | reverse complement strand
AAATAAAGTCCCGGCCGGAACACGGTGCGCTAAATAATAACACATAATATAACGAGGCTTCGAGGCAGATCAGTTTTCCTCGAGGAATTTTAATAATCGAGGTACTCGAATCACTCGAGGAATCTTTTCAGCCCTAACCCACATACACAAACATAGTACACATAGACATACTTTCATGTTTGCACAACTACTGCTGACATAAACATACAGAAATATATTAATACACCTAAATATATATGCTTCTCTATTTATCATCACTATCTCAATTAGAAACAAATGAGCAATCATAACAAGCAATCATCCTTATTCTTAATTACCTTACAATTAACAGTCATAATACTTACTCATTGTATGGTTTCAACAACATATTTTTATACATTTTCTTGAACTGCATGTGGACTTTCTTTGAGAGCTTCTCTTAATTTATTCCATAGCCTAATACTAGAAATAGATACATTTTGTTAAACAGAAACTTTGTATGATTAAAATTTATACATTTATGTTTCCCTCTTAATTTGTAACCTTTATTGCTTTTCTTAAATACTGAATAATATCTGGCAACTATCTGTTATTTGCTTTATACAATCATGCCACTTTAGTACCTGTCCAAATGAAGACGAGATTAGGTGCATCTGCACATGTTTTTTGTCAAGTAGATTATTCATCCACATGGATTTGGGGTTTTGGGATAACAGGAACAGTCATTTTTGAAAAACTGGTTCCATAGTGGATACATTTCCAAATGCTGATTTCATGTTTGTATGTACAGGCGAGCTGACTTTTGTGACATTGTTGCTCAATCTCTCTCAGTAACCCACATGAGCCGCATTCTCACAAACAACCAACATGCTGCCATTTGGTGTTGCTGTGTTTTTTTAGTCGTTCTGTGGCAGTGTTACATTGCCTGTGGTCCTGCATCCTGTTTTGTGGACGCACATTTGTTCTTAATCGTTTGCAAAAATTTACTGTCTTCATCTTTGTGTGGACTGGGCCTAGATTTATTGTAGCGTAGAATTGCATTACTAGTTGGAGTTCAACTAGTAATGCAGGAATTGGCTCTTTGCAGCAAAAAGAAAACAATTTAAAGAAACAAGTTTATTCAGAGGGTTATGTCATTAAAGAGTTAGCATGTGTTTCGCAGAAATAGAAAGTCTTGGGAACCCCTTCTTGTTAAGTTTTTAAAATTTATGTTTTTATTATATAGACTGAAACAAAACCTGTCTTTTTTACCTCTGGATGATGGTTCTATTTTTCAGTTCATACTAGTTTAACTTCCATGCTTATTGTATTTTCCTCTTTTGCATCATCTGGAATCAATTCACTTCCTCCTCATCAGTTCCTTAGAATAAACATTCTTTTACCCGAGTAAGAATGTTGTGGGAGCACACTGTGCCAGCAGCATCACTGAAAATATCCTGTGACTACTAGGATTGGTTAGTACTGAATGTAATATCATATTCGCACCTACGGTGACGTTTTGTTCCTCCTAAACCAGGCCATGGGAGTTTATTTTAGACTGCGTGCATGTGTATATGTTTTTCTGGGAATGGCTCCATTTCAAGGCATGGGTCATTAATAAACACGCTGGGAAACTGAAAGGTTGGGGTGATCTTATTATAGCTGGCCAGCTTTTGTAACTGTACCCCCTTCTAGGAATTACATCACATGAACAGGCAGGGATCTTCACATTCATAATATAGAAATATCTTCAACGGAGGATTTCAGGCTTTGAAATCTTGTGATATCTGTTAAAAATGTGGTCTGTTGTCAACTTGAAGTTGGAAAACATTGAAGATTGTAATGTTTGTAATTGTGTAGATGGGTAATTTAGAGCTATAAAAGTACTACAGATTAGCAGGTTGGCATTATGAGCTTTCATGTAAGCTCATAATGCCAATCCTTTGGAAACATTAGTTGTAGTATATGTGGTCATTGCCTAAACACATGCCACAGTAAACTACCATTCAATTATAGAGTGAGTGTATCCAAACTTTACTATGAGTAGCTAGAATATTTACGTGATTCTAAACATCCTACATAGACGTCTCTCGAAAGGGCTGCATGATATATTAAAAATGTAATGTCACTACAATTTAACATTAAATCATAGTGTTGATATTCACATCTCAAAGAACCGGTATAATATTTGGTTGTATTTTTTGCCTTTCAAACATTTTACCCCTATTGGATATACTTTCAATGTAGTAGATTTTCACACTGTACATTGATGATACCTAAGATATAGAGAGTTATCGAGGTCTTTGGAAGTGGTTTAACAACAGATGGGAAAAACCACCTTACAACCACAAATTTATGTTTTAGTGGAATTTTGTTTGATAGATCAACATAAATTAGGTGAAGAAAAAACGTGCAGGGGTTTTAAACATATATGCAAATAAAAATTTAAAAAGTAATACTTGCTTTGGTATTCAACCTTTCTGAGTCAATAAGGGTACTTTTCACTGTAGTTAGAGCTACTGTGGGTGACTGTGGCTCTGTGGGAAGAGAGAAGATCTTGTGATCGGAAGGTTGTAGGTTCAATTCCAGCTTCCTCCTGCCCCCATGTCGATGTGCCCTTGGGCAAGGCACTTAACCCCAAATGATCTGTGTACCGGTGTATGAATGTTTGTGAGAGCGAATGGGTGAATGTGACTCTAGTGTAAAGCGCTTTGAGTGGTCAAAAATGATCGGGTAAAGCGCTATATAAGTTCAGAGCATTTACAAATCGTTTAGGTTACATCTTTACCAGCTTTACACATTGATGGGGTCATTCTACCACATGGTCATGCTTTAAACCAAACCATTACAGTTAAGCTCTTTATGTATATTTAAGGGTTTTGTCCTCCTGGACAGTAATTTTCATTCCCATTGTCAAGTGTTTTGCAGACTCTAACAAGGATTGTCCTATATTTGGCTCCATTTTTCTACCTTTTAACTCTAAAGAACTTTCCTGCCCCTGCTAAAGAAAATCACAGTATGACGGTGGCACCACTATGTTTGTTTAGGTTGATGTTCAGTGTTACTTTTCCTTCACACATAGGCCAAAAAGTCATATTTTGTTCCATCTTACCAGAGCTCCTTCTTCCATCTGTTTGCTGTGTCCACTATGTGATTTGTGGCAAACCTGAAATGGGCTTCTTGGGGTTTCTTTTCAACAATGGCTTCCTTGTTACCAATCTTTCATGAAGCCCGGATTTGTGGTGTTATTGGCTAAAGTTGTAATAACCCTGTTGACAGATTGAACCACCTGAGGAACTGAACCATGCTCTGTTAGCTGTTCATCGTAAAGCTTTTTTTTCCACTAATGTTCCCTAACAAACCTTCTAAAAACAGCTAGATTTATACTGAGATTAAATTACACACAGATGAATTCCATTTAATAAATAGGTGACTTTGTAAGCTAGTTGGATGGATTTCATTTAGGTGGTATCATTGTAAAGGGGGCTAAATATACGGAAGTCACTTTTCAGATTTTTGTTTGTAAAAAAAATAAATAAATAAGTGGTATCCTTATTTCCTTTTTTGTACGATTTATGGTTAAGCTCTACTTTGATATAATTCTCCAGAATGCACTGAAGTAAATTTGTGGTTGTAAATGTGAATACATTTAAGGGGTCTGAATACTATTTCAGTGGAGTGTATGACAATAATCTCACTTTCTGTGATAAATCCTTTTACATGTACTATCATTCTGATGAACGTTAAAAAAAACTCAATAGAATTTCAGTTATTCTTGTTACTATTTTGCATATGAGTGAGCCAGTACAGTGACGCCACAGCTTGAAAGGCTGGTGTGGGGGAGCATTCCAGGGCTTAGAGCTCCTGAATGTCGTTCTTTCGGCAGACACTGGCTATTATAATCCACCCTATATTCCTAAAGGCTTTGTTGGGTTTGTGAGCAATCATGCTTCTGTTCAGCGGTCCAAGTTACCTAGCACCCACTGGGGTTACTCCAGGGTACAGATCAATGACAAAAGCATATGCTGGCTGAAAATGGGGCGTTTAAATTTTGACCCATGAGCTTCTGGAAGTATGAAAATGAGAGAAGAAGAACCTGGTAAAAGAAAGGAATTCAGAGGATAGACTTGTGCTATTCTTTGATTCAGTACATTACCCCCTCATTTCATCTCCCTCTCTCATGTCATATTGAGTGCTAGCGTTTCCTGGGTCTGGTATGGTTCTAATCAAATAAGAAATGTTAAAGTGTTTATGCACAGAAATATATAAGCATTGAAGTGTCAGGAATAAATGTGTCCACTTACCTTTACAAAACACAAAGCGTAAAGCTGACATTAATTCAAGCTAAGCAGGTTTTACTGTAGTGTCAGGGCTATGAGATACTGTGACATTCCAGGATTAATTTGTGGAAATTCTCCCTGTTTGGATGCAAATTTTACAAGTCAAAATACATCTAAAATTGAATAAATTAAAAAGTAAATCCACCATTTGAGTATTGTTTCTTATTTAGGAATTACATTCAGTGGAATGTTATTAGTTGATCTTCTATTAACCAGAACAGATTAGGCATACGTTTGTGTCTGAGTCACTTATATATGGCATGAAATTGCAGACCTGCTCATTTTTTAAATTAAGACAGAGAAAATGTGAAAATGTTTTCCAACTGTTGAGCTCATGCAACAATCCAATGTTCATTGCAATAGCATAATCTTTCAGGAAACATTTAGCTAAAATTAAACTTCTGTTTGATCATTGAGAGGAAAAGAAATATGTTTTTATAAAATTACTGGTGCCACACTTTTAGTGCAATTCTTGTAAAATAAAAACATTTTCGTAACTTTATTGAATCAGACTTTTTATCTTTAGTTTGTCTACTATTTAATAAGAGTAGACTAACCTCTGTTCTGTTGGCAAAAGAAGGTTGTACAAAGCATTATTAGTAGGGTGCAAAAAAGGTGTGTGACCCTGTTTTAGTAAAAAAAAAAAAAAAAAAAAAACTATTCCTTAACATGCCATTTTTTTCCTTTCTTAGCATCATATTCAAATCAGATGTTGGTTTTCTTTTTAAAAAATTCCTGTGTGAAGTTATGCCACTTCAATAAAGGATTCATTTTATAAGTTTAGAGAATGTTGTGTAAATAGCCTAAAAAACACATTAATATTTTTTATTTATTAGAAATAAATTAAAATGGCTTTAATTTATCTGGCTTCTAATGACACCACAAATTACATTTCCTGCTAAACCACTAAATCTGCTGTAGTCTAGTAATTTCCTCCCTTGCTCAACACTTACACAGTGTCCACCGTTGCTTTTCTGTCGCTCTCAGGACCAATGGTGTCTCCGCACTCTCTTCCAAACAATCTGGATGGAAACAAGGCGATGGAGAGGAGGCCATCCAAAGTAGGGGTCAGTAGAGAAAGCAGCAGTGTGGACTTCAGCAAGGTAACCTGACCTCAGTACTGAGCACAGACAGTGTCCCATCACGTCGGAATGCACCCCTTCAAGTTCATCCGTGTTTTTCTTCAGTTTCTGGGTTTGCTCAGACATTTCAGTCTTCTGTTTAAAGCAGCCCCTCCACAAATCATCCCATAACCTCACCTATAAAACAAATCAGTAGTCACTGCTTCTCATCCAATGGACAAAGAATCAATCATCACAATTAAAAAGTCTTTTCTGATTATGTAACTTTCTGTTTGAATATTTACCTCTGTTGCATGGCTTTCATTTTTCCTCCCATTTTGTAGTGTATCATCCATTAAATAAAATGGCAGACTGCCATAAGTTGCTGTTATACAACCAGGCATTATGTCTGCCAAAAAATAAGGTGCAGTGTGCATATGAGTCATAGGGAAGAGGACTGAATGCAGATTCATTTCTACAAAGGGATTGTTGCCATGCTTAGATCTGTACTTTACATAATAAATAGTAGTTATTTGAAGACTATGAAATTGATCACAGAACTGGACTATCTTTGCTCAGTACTATCTAGGTCTACATGTTGCCATTTCCACATGTTATTTCTGTTCCATTCTCTGTTTTGTCCCAATTTGTTTTGCATGACTTTTCCAAATGAATGCAGCACACCAATCCCTCCACTTATACAGTATTACTAGGTTTTATTTGTAGATCTGATTTTACATTTTGTGGGTTTCAGGTGGACATGAATTTCATGAAAAAGATTCCCCCTGGTGCTGAGGCTTCGAATGTGCTTGTTGGAGAAGTGGACTTTTTAGAGAAGCCTATAATTGCATTTGTACGGTTATCACCAGCAGTCCTTATCACAGGGCTTACTGAGGTACCAGTTCCCACAAGGTACAGTAATCTCAAACACCTGCCTTTTACTTCTAGGATTAGATATTTAATTAAAAAACAACAATTCTGACAGCTTCTTAAACTGAGATTAGTCAGGATGATTTAAAAAGCTCACTGTAAAAGTTATATTGCATAATGTATGGAATCAATGTAGTTCCAACTGTTCTTTGTCTTCTACTCTGCATAATGTTTTTAAATGTACGTAACACAACTATGTTGTAGTAAAACAAGTAGTCATATCAAGATACAGCACAATTCCCATCTAATAAAAATGTGAAGAAAAAAAAATCAGTCAGCATTTTGTTATAGAAGCATTATCTCTCATTGAAAAACTTTGAAAATCCTGCTTTTATTTTGGGTTCATTTATTAAGTGGGAAGAAAATCCTAATTTAAGAAATAATTGCTTTATTGTACAACTTTACTAGTACTGATGTTCACCTGGATAATTAATCTGAGTACAACACACAACAGAGGCCAGTTGGTCTTTGCTACTCTTTAAAATCAAAAAGGCAAGGAAACATGCTGTTCAAGTGCCGGAGATGAGTGCTGATTGATGTGAGGGCAGGAGCAACAAAAAAACTGACAATTAATTCAGTTTTCCCATATCTACAGTCAGCGCAACAATTAAAAAAAGTTTAAAACAACTAAAACTGTGAAAAACAAGGCTGAATGCGGATCCAAGTTTCTTTTGAAACATTTACAATACATTCACTTTTATGGAGCAGCAGCAAAATTTTAAGTGTGTGATATATCCACTGTAATAGAAATTAAACTGAAATATATGTAAAGGTTCCTCACCAACAATGTCAATAATTGTGAAGGCCCTGTTTTTCACATTTAAAAAAACAGAAAAAATAATATAATGACTGCAGACATTTGAAAGAAAGCTCTAGTTTTGTGTGGTGAACTTTGACTAAATATCTGACTAAATATTGATAGTTCATCAAATTCTTACCGTTTGATGAAGTTTGTGTAGAGACTCTTAAGCAAAGATGGCTTGAGCCTTTCAAAACTTTAGTTATTAAAC
This sequence comes from Girardinus metallicus, assembly GCA_903067095.1. NCBI lineage: Eukaryota > Metazoa > Chordata > Actinopteri > Cyprinodontiformes > Poeciliidae > Girardinus > Girardinus metallicus. The sequence goes on along the minus strand of CAEGAE010028267.1, from coordinate 6,324 downwards.
CCTAATTTTAACTAAGTGCATTGACAAAAGTTTAAACTTGAACATGTACTTGAAAATTAGTCAGTTTTACTGAAAGACTTTGTCTTCTGAGGAGACTAATATCTGTGTATTTATAAATGTGTCTCCTGTGCAAAGGTTCCTTTTTCTCCTTTTGGGTCCACACGGTAAAGGACCACAGTACCATGAAATTGGTAGATCAATGGCAACACTAATGACAGATGAGGTAAGACAGTATTTCTGTAATTTAATACTTAATCACTTTAAATCTTCTTTTTAGTTCACCATACTGTATGAATTTTCATTATTAATGCTAAACAATAACTCCTCACTTTATTTTGCTATGTAGATCTTCCATGATGTGGCTTATAAAGCCAAGGACCGAACAGATCTGCTCTCTGGAATAGATGAGTTCCTTGACCAGGTGACTGTCCTGCCCCCTGGTGAATGGGACCCCACCATCCGAATCGAGCCCCCGAAGAATGTCCCATCTCAGGTTAGTACATTTCTCTGCCGAATTATTTTGTGAATAATTCCTTTTATTACAAATTGCTGTTTTTAAACTTAATCTGTAAAATGTTTAAAAGATGAGAAATCTTTAAAAAGTACTGATTGATTTCTCTTGGCAGTTGTTCGTTTACCACCAAGACTTCTTTGTAGGATTTCAAACATCTCATGAACTATAATTTGTTTTATCTACTTTTAACTCTTTCTTCCAAAAGTCATTGGACAAGTGCTTATCAGAACAGATCTGAAGCATGACTTATTAACATTTCTTGGCCTGTAGATGAAGAGAAAGAGACCGTCACACCCTAATGGTAATGCACCTCCAGCTGGAGAGCTGGAAAAAGAGGACGATCACCATGCAGGACCTGAGCTTCAAAGGACTGGGAGGTTAGTGAAGCACTTTCTGTTGCACAAGATTCATATCTGGATAGTTTTTTTATTAAATAACTTCATCAAATAAAGAAAACATAATAATTATCATCTGTGTTACTGTACATGTTGGTCCAAGACAATGAGATAATTTAGGTGTCTCCTGATTGAATTTTAATTTTCATTCACAGTTAATCCTAAAATTAGTACTGGGAGATTTAGATTTAATTAAGTCACGTTTTAATTTGACCAGCATGTCTCATCTGATTGGAATTAATAAACGTGTTTATAGGGGCCCATCGAGAGTCGTGCCTCCAACAGAATCCAATAAAAGAATCTGTGTAAGGAACTAAAGCAAAAAGGTTCTCCAACCTGAAAACACTGAGTTTATCAAAAAAGATGAACGTCCAAAAATACCAATGGAAACATGCAAAAAACAAAAAAAAAACATGTCTTTTGTTAATCATTCTTACCAATTAGAAGCAAACATCTTGGGTGAATGAAGATCATTTTAAATCTACAAAAGGTCTAAATAATTTGGGGTTTACCTGTACAAAAATGTGCTTAAAAATTGAGAAATATACAGTGTTGTTGCTTTTGGTATGAACAATTTTCCAAAGAAGTACTGCTTCTAAGTTTGTCAGATTCCAATATGTTTTACTGTGTCTTTGAAAAGTCTTTGGAAAAATGGACAAGTGCAGAATAGAATGGGATGTGCCTGACATAAAACCTGTTCACAGTTAATTAGGAGTGTCAAAAAATCATATCAACAAATAAGGAATTCTTCAGCAAATACACATTATAAATTAGCAAATGTCCCTTCATTTGATCCATCTTAAGCCTTATAAGAAGTGGTCCCAGTTAATAGGTTGTTGTTATTAAAATGATGTTATTAAAGTTGTAAAATGGAAGATAAAAGGCTGTAGTGTGCCAAATCACACAAGAATAGTCTGAAAAATCAATGACAAATCCATCACTGTAAATCAGCACAGAAACACTGCCACTGAATCGTTTAACTTCTTTTTTTGTTATTGACCTCAGGAAGTAATTATCTTAGCTTCTTTTATGGCAGCAATAAGGCACATGCCACTATTACTGGCCCTCTGATAAAGTTGTTTACAAAGGCATTATAAAATTATTAATTAATTTTGTGGAACCTTGGTGACCTTAAGATGACAGGATGACAGTCTTTAATGAAGTTCTGTAAAACCTTTGGAGATTTTTTTTATCTTCCTTATCATTCTTTTCACTTAAGTTTGTTCCTTATCCAGCCATGATTTAAACAGTTCTAGTTGTTTTAAACGCTTTATCATTGTTTAGACTGTAGATATGAGCAGATGTAGAGTGGTAGAGAAGTGGTATAACTTCTTTCAAATGAGTAGAAAAAATATTTCTAGGTTCATTAAAAAAAATTGTTTTGCTTGGAAAAAGTAAAGTTTCCTCCTACAGTCCAAAAACAAGACTGTCAGGTTAATCGTCGTGTATCACAAATTAAGAATTGCTGGAGTATGTGATAAACTTTAAAAGAAATAACACATAAATTGTAAAATCCACCAGTGATTTTTATTACAATAATTCCAGGTTGGATTGTTGAAGAAATTCCATTCAAGATTATGCTACTGCAAACCCCCCCTGCCCAACCCCCCAAAAAAAACACATTTATTTAAGGCTTTTTACATATCTTTATTATGGAGTTTATGTCTCTTGTTAATGTGCAATATCTATTCTTCAAATATCAGGTCTTAATTTTGGGGAAACTGTATTCTTTAAATATATTAGAGAATAGATTGAATATAAATTAAAACTTATGCAGCTATTGCATCCATCCATCCATTGTCATTACACCCTTGTCCCTTAGTGGGGTCGGGAGGGCTGCTGGTGCCTATCTCCAGCCACGTTCCGGGTGAGAGGCGGGTTACACCCTGGACAGGTCACCAGTCTATCTACACAGAGACAGACAGGACAAACAACCATGGACACACACACTCACACCTAGGGACAATTTGGAGAGGCCAATTAACCTAACAGTCATGTTTTTGGACCGTGGGAGGAAGCCGGAGAACCCGGAGAGAACCCACCATGCACAGGGAGAACATGCAAACTCCATGCAGAAAGACCCCGGGCCGGGAATCGAACCCAGAACCTTCTTGCTGCAAGGCAGCAGCTCTACCAACTGCGCCACTGTGCAGCCCTGTAATTCTATGTTTTTGGTATTTTTACATTATATTGCATATTAGCTGCACATTGTGGATTTAAACAGATAATTTAGGCTGTCCAGCATATATAATACTTCACTGATGTAGATGTGCTAGAATTATTCTAAATTTCTCATGAATATCAGTGTCATTGAAATGCTTCACCGTGTGACCTGCAATAAAGCGTTTGACTTCCTGTTCGCCTAAAACGAGCTGTGAAGCTGCTCTCAGTACATACCTGCTCTCCTATGGGTGAGTCCTTCAAGTCACATTCTGCATTCTACAGGTGAGGGATTAGCTGGGTGTCTGTATGTCTGCAGCACTGCTGTTAAAACCCTGTGAAGAACAGACTGAAATACTGCAGGATTAAAACCACAGATTGGCCAGAAAGTTCTCTAGATCTTTCTCTTCCATAGAGAAACTGATCAATTCTTAATAGACTGGATGGTGAGAGGAACCCAGCAACAAAGGAACATCATTAACAACCTTCAAGGAAGGATGAAGCAACAGTGTGTCACAATTTGTCAGGATTTGTCCCAGAAGCTGTGTAGCTTAACTCTTCACATAAGCTGACAGAGATTCTTAAAACTGGCAACTATAGATTCTTAAAGCATATTTATCCTATAGATTCTTATTAGAGGTCTATTGATACATAGGCAAGCCGATATTTTGGGTTGATATTTGTTCTTTTCTTGCATCGGCATCAGCAATATGTACATGTGTTCGCCGATGCATTAGTGCATTAAGTAGCCATTCCTGACTTCACATGAGCGGCTGGTAATGTTATAGGACTGAGTGCCAACAAAATAATGGTAAGTTTTCAACTTTTCATGTATTTTAACTGTCTAATTTAACTGTGAAAGTTTATCAGTGTCACATTGTGACTGGGAGGGAACAACAGTGTGTATCTGATTCCCTCTCACTCAGGCCCTGAAAATTCACTGCGGGATTGCAGGCATTTGTAATGCAGGAAACTCCAGCATAAAATGACAGTAATGTGTGATAACATGATGCTTGCATCAGAGAGATGAATGGGACGACTTCCATCACTTCTCTCTTTAGTGTGAACTCCCTCCGCTGTCCAACTCTTGTTTTCAAACCAACAGCTGTTGGATTCTTTTGACAGAGAGCTGATGAAAACATGTTGCATTCTTTAAGGTGTAGACTTACCAGATAAAGTGAAGAGGGGGGGCATTAACCAAATACTATAGTGCTGAAGGTGGTGCTGATGCCTGGAACAACACAAATCGTTGTTTAAGCTCTATGTATTGCCTTGTTGCTGGAAATGTGCTATATAAATAAAATTATCTTTACCTTTCCTCCAACAGGTAGTGTCATGGTAACATTACCAAGCAGCCTTAAGTGTCAGGCTAACTGGCTCAGAATATTTCTGTGGCTTAAATAGCAGTGGTGAAATAGCCGATGCTAAAAAATATCAACTTCACTCTGTGGCTCAGATGTTTCTCATTCAGCAGCGGCAAGCTAAAAATGTCAGGCAGATTTATCCAGAAATGGTACTGACCTCCTGTTATATAGCGCTTTATCATATCTGAGGACTCCAACCTGTATTCAGTCATTCACCCATTCATGCACAGAATAACTGGAGTGTATGTTAAAAACTACTGAAGATACACAGGTTAAGTGTGAAAACTAAGGCATGTAGGTGTCATGATGCGTGTTGAGGTGGTGAGGTGAGGGAGACGCTGGGGAGTCCAGGAAGTCATAATAGTGAATAGTTTATTTGAAAAGTCCAGGAAAACAGCACACGGCTAGGCACGAGGAACGACGTTAGAAGACAACATACGACGAGGACCCGACAAGAGACAAAGGCAACAGGTGGACTTAAATACACAGGGAGGGTAATCACAGAATAAGACACACCTGGGAAGCAATCACAGGGAGAGACAGAACCTAAATAAACACACAGAGAAAACTCAAATCCTCACAGTAGGACTGATCCTCCATTAGTCATTTGTTTATTTAATACAAGTAAACAAATGGCTGTCTTAATTAATTAGCAAATATTGCATCAAAAAAAAAAGAACTTTACAAACTTGCAATGTGACATAAAGTAATGTTTGTTTATAATTTGCCAGTATTTACAGTGGATATAAAAAGTCTACACACCCCTGTTCAATTTCCAGGTTCTCATGATGTAAAAAAAATGACAGCAATACAAATAATTCTACACCTTTTTCTTTTAGTGTAACCTATAATCTGTACAATGCAATTGAAAGACAAACTGAAACCTTTAAAGGAGAAAAATATAAAATAAAAAACTTAAAAGACCTGTGTACATAAATATGCACACCTGTAAACTAATACTTTTTTGCAACACCTTTGGCTTTTATTACAGCACTCAGTCTTTTTGGGTAGGAGCCTATCAATGTGGCATATCTTGATGTGGCACTGTTTGCCCATCTTCTTTGCAAAAGTGCTCCAAATCTGACAGATTGTAAGAGCATCGTCTGTGCACAGCCCTCTTCAGATCACCCCATAGATAGTTGATGGGATTAGGATTAGAGTTAACTCTGACTGGGCCATTCCAAAACCTCGATCTTATTCTTTTGTTGTTTGATGTGTGTTTTGGGTCATCGTCTAAATCGTCTAAAGATGAAGTTCCTCTTCATCTTTAGCTTTCTAACAGAAGGTTTGTGCCAACACTGACTGGTATTTGGAACCAGTGTTGTAGTCAAGACCACCTTACCTGAGACCAAGACCGGGGGAAGTTGAGACAGAGTCAAGACCAGCAACCCACGCTACATGACACAACAAAATGTGAAATATGATCAAAATTGCTTCTCAAATTGATCTGAAAGATCCACATTCCCATAAAACACCTAGATATTAAATACTTAGTGCTGAAATAAATTTAACCAATATTAAAAGCAGAACAAACTTTTCATTCTGCTTTGCTTCCATCTAAGTGCCACAATCTGTGGTGGTCTCGTGCTATCCCTAAAAAGATAATGCCCTGGGCATTTGCCCATATCATTCATATCAGAAACCACCACTCTCTGCACCATTAACAATTGAGGCAATGCCCTGGCGGTAAATAACTATGTTCAACTATGAACACTGACCAAGGAGTAACAAGCAGGATGCTTGCGTGCTTTTTCGTTTTTGTGTTTTATTTGCTAATTAAAAGAACTATCAATGTACATAATTAAATAAAATAGTAATAGCTACTGCAGTGTAGGCAGAGCATTACAAGAACAAAGAACGGCTCTCAGTGAGGCTCCAGTCCTGTCTACTT
>CAEGAE010028256.1:0-41853 GCA_903067095.1 Girardinus metallicus | reverse complement strand
GTGGTTCTCCCACAGTCCGTATTTATATGGATATCATTGAACACTTTTACAAGGGCAGTCTCAGTACTGTGGTGAGCATGAAAACCAGACTGGAATGAAGTAAGATGCTGGCCATGGCCATCGCTGTCTCTCTTTATATTGCCAATGTACATGATTGTTTAAACATGTCCTATATATGTTGATGCTCTACAGTCTGCTTTATATCTTTAGTGACTGCTGCCTGTGTGACGTATTTGGTCCGTTTTATCGGGCATTAATGCGCCATGAAAATGTGCAGGGTGAAGCAGAAACTACCATGCCACACTGATAGGGGGCAGTGCTGAGCCGCATAGGCATCAAGCGCAACATATACTCTTCTTCTGTACATCAAAAAGACTGAAAACAATCAAGAAATAAGTACAAGAAATAAATACGGGACAGAACCGACTCAGGACGACTCTCCCCCTTGGAGATAAACTGCATTAAAGCAGCCAGATTTTTTTAAAATGAAGGCAAACAATGATTTTTAGAAGAGTGACAGAGATGGAAAGGACAGGCGCATTGACTAGATACAAATAAAAGTAAGACCATACTAAATTTTTAAAAAAAGAGAGATCAGCCCTCCTATTAAACATGTTTTAAATCAAGTTTGACCATATCTTAAGCTTTGTTTGTTTGGCTTACTATCATTGTTTAACAGGAATTCATTAAAGCATGATAAAACAACTTTTAAGACAACCAAATGATTAATTACGATCAAAACTGAAATACAAGTTCCTGTTTTGGATTTTAGGTATTTGTAGATCTGACTCAGTTGGTGCCTCACCAGAACCTCGCCCCACATCATTGGTAACAAGTTAAATAGACAAACCACACAACTCTGAAGAGATAAATACAGACTGACTTAGCTGTAGCTGTAGGCAGAGTGATTGTTGACAACAGGTGGAGGTGGGGAATTTAACTCCCTTAGCATCCGTCCCATCTGTGTGTTTTTACAGACAGAAAAACACCCTTATGTTTGCACTGGAAAATGTTTTCTGATGCGTTTCATCTTCTCACCCTCTGGATTTACACATTTTAAAAAAACTTACTTGATTGTAGCAGGATGATTCTCTGAATTCGGTGCATTTTGGGGTCTCAGGTTACTAAAAGATATACCATAAAAAATTGTGTTTTTGAACACTGCATCTATTTAAGGACTTTGAACCTCCAAGAAAATATGTCTCCCCACTTTATGCATGAAATCCCAAACATTAATACGAATTTCTTTGTTTTTTAGGTTGCTTTAAATTTAACCCTGTAACAGGACAGTTTGATTCCTCTATGACATAATTAAACTAATTCTTCCAGTTCCTTTGTGATCACCTGTCCCTTGATTAAAATGACTAATTGTAAGTATATTTTATTTGATTCTGAATCATAATAATTAGACTGATAAGTAGAATATGGCAACTTGATGTAAAAGCGTTTTTCATAAATCATGAAAATACACTTAAAAATAAAAATTAAATCAGGCTTTTTTATATTTTTGACACACTCTTTAAACTTTGCATACAGTCCAACAACTATTAGTCTAATATTTGCTGTTATTATAAAAAACAATGTCTCACGTTATGGGGTTGAACCCAGACTGTAACGGGGTTGAACACGCTGACTGGCTTAGCAACCGTCCAACTTCCAACCCCGTAACAATATCACCGTTTTTGCAACGGGGTTGAAGATTTTCTCTAAAAGTTGCCATAAGTCCACATCAGATAGGGGTTGGAGCAACATATGATATGATGAAAACAAGAAATTAATGTGTTCCTAAGACAATTCTTTACTTTTTCCCCAAACAACAATAAATATAATTTACGTGCGCAACAGTGTTGAAAAGTTGAGCTTGACAATGACAATATTTGGATAAAAATAATCAAATATAGGCAAGAAATTATACCAACACTTAAATCTCTTTACAGTGTGAGTCTGAAGAGACTTAAGTGACGTCACTTCCAGGGTGTTGTAGAAATTGGACTGAACCATTATTTATAAAAAGAGGTTGAACAAAACTGGAGGGACACGATTAAAAAGTGTGATTTTATAAATAATATATGTATTTTTCTTATAGTTCTTTTATTTGGGTTAAAGTAGACCAAAAAATGTTTAAAATGCTACAAATAACTTGCAGTTACTGGTTATTTTTATTTGTTTTATATTCATTGAAAAATTAACATTGGTCATGCTCATTTGGCTGCCTTCTACACTTCAACAACCCATACAATTTTTAAAACATAATTTTTTAAATATATTTGCATGTTACATTACTAAGACACATGGATGATTTTCTCAAAAAATGTGGTTTGCATTATATGAAAATCTTTGAGAAAAACCTGTAGGACACATAATGCACTGACTTCAGAGAACGACCCAGCAGTAAAAACAGGAAGTTTGCATCTCTGGTCTTGACTCCTCCACATCCAACACCGACATGGTAAAAAAATTAGTTCATGTCCAGAGTCGAGTCAGTCCAGGTAATAATGGCCTCCTCTCCATCTCCAGGCACAGATTGTCCATAAAGGCAGAGATAATAAGTTCACATTAAAACATTACTCATGTTCTGCTGCCTGACAGAAAGGCTGTGACCTTAATCTGCAACCTGAGGTCAAACACACACCAACACACTTACTCCATGTCGCCCTCCACGCACTGCTAGAACTCATTCTAGTCTCTATAAATGCTTGTGCAACCAGCCAAATCCTCTCACAACTTAATCTGTCAGAAATAGTTTTGTGGAAGCTAAACAACCTCTCTGCAGCCGTGCTGCATCCTGGCAGCCAGTTGAATCTTCGGAACCACAGCCTGTTGTTTTAGAGGGGATGCAACATATTGCATATTGCAGCTCTCTGACCCTACAGCTCAGGAAACTACAGCTATATTTCTGTTTTGCTTCAGTTCCGGCATCAAACAGCTTCGACGTTGTGTGACAAATGTATGTTTGCAGTCTAGTGGCATGGCAGTCCATAAAAACGACGGCGTAGCTTCTGGAACAGCAGGAAATGTAGAGGAGGAGGTGATAAGTGTTTGGTTTTTGTTGTCACTGCCTCCATATGGATAACATTATTTTTTATTTTAAAACATTAAGAATCGTGACAAACAGAACATTTAAAGTCACCCATCATAGTCATTCTTGCATGTCTGACATCCCACTTATCCTGACACATTAGCATATAGAAAGTATGAATAAGTTAAGCTCTTCAATCCCATGCCTTAACGCTGCTAAGAGCCTCAGTGTGCAGAATACTTTGAGTTTTTGTTCTCTATTTTAAACTTTTCTTTTTAACTCTGTTTAATTCATTGGAATCAATGAAGGAATTGCTGCATTTTATTTGTATGTATTTTTGTGATTGCTACACAGAAAAGGGATGTGAAATATAGGAATCTTGGGTAAGAGTTGTCTATTTTTATAGTTTTAGTGTGTAATTCAACTAATGAATGATGCATAGTCATTAATTTAAGGATGGAACTTGTCTTTTTCAGCTTCTTGAACAACCTGGACTATAAACTTTAGCAGTTTTAGTGACTCATCGGATTATTTGGCTGAGCAAACCATTACCATAAAGGTTTCAGTGAGAGGAAATAAGACAGCGTATCCTCTGGGTAAGGTACTTTGGATTATCTACTTATTTATGCTGTGATGAATGTTCAGTGAATGTTTTGCAGAGGCAATGAGATGTATATATATTTTCATATTGTGACAAACTGCATATGGAACATGTCAGGAACAACATGCCCTCCCGCTGTGTTCACATCAACTACCAGAACTGTTTCTGACACACTGTATTAACATCTCTAGGCTGTATGTATGGAAAATGTACAGCATGCAGGTTTGGATGACATTTATTTTGATTCAAATGAATAAAGAGGTACCGTCAGCATGGAAAGTTCGTAGTGTTACATGGTTACTGCTTGTAGGTTTTGGCACTTAAATGTTTACTGCAACATTTTAATAACATGTATATAGATTAATATGCAACATATTTTAATTGTGACTGCATTGTGTTGCAAGGTGAAATAAGCAATAAGCAAATTAATAATGGCTCAAACAAAAACTCTGTAACACTCCAGGATCAACGTTCAGCATTATTTTATCAGATATCAGCCCACACTCTGGTGTTGGCTTTATTAGTACAAAACGCTGCAAACATAAGCTTAAAGGTGAGCTATTATGCTTCCTCGATCAGGTTAGAACGGTTCTATGGGCTAAGCAAAACAAAACATTAGGACAGGCACATTGTTCGCCTTCATTTTCTACTTCAGATTCTGGATTTCTCTGACCTGATTGTTTTGTATCAACAGGAACATCCATGTACGATTCAGGATACTGAAATTAAAATATCTGAAGAGCCTGCAGTAATTCAACCCCAAAAGCTGATTATTTATCCACTAAATCTTCAAAATTTGCAGAAAAAAATCTATTTCTGCATCACAGGGAGCTGAACTAATGATGATGCCAGATAGCAATCTTAGTCGGGTATTCGTAATGGCTTGTTTTTGGGCATGTGTGCAGGTTGCGTTTTTGCCAGAATATTCCAGGACGGAGTGAGGCTGCAGTGTCATCCAGCCTTGTTCAGTAATCGATAGCTGCCCTCACCAACATGCTGGCCCCTTATTTATATCTGGACTCAACGCAGAGAGTCCAGAGCGACTGCTGTCTTGAAAAAGCTTACAGCAGCACTCCAGTCCTTGCACAGATGCGGAAATGTATTCTCCTCATTTAGCATTCAGCTCTGATTCTAAAGTTTAGGAGTCCGTTGATCGCAGGTGCTCGAGCGTTCACTTGTCAGGTGTAATGTTTTAGGTGTGTTTTAGGTATTATTATTGGGAGAACACAGATTAGTGTATCAATGCTGCACGGCAGGAGTGTGCACATTACACAGGACTAATGGAGAGGTGTGTGAGGACATTCACAGCCATTATACAAAGGCTTAGACTGAATTGCGTTCTTCTGTATTACTCTGGTGAAAGCTATAAATAATTCAAATTGATTGTCATGAGCCCTGGTGAAATAGAAAAAGGGAACATATTTAATAATCTCCACATGGATCAAAGATTTTGTCTTTTATATTGTTATCGAGTTCAAACAGGTGCCAGTGATACAGGTAATGAGTGGAGGACAGAGGAGCCTCTTAAGGAAGAAGTTACAGGTCTGTGACAGCCAGAAATCTTGCTTGTTTGTCGGTGATCAAATACTTATTTTCCAACCTTATTTTCAAATAATTTCTTTAAAAATCAGACAATGTGATTTTCTGAATTTTTTTTTCTCATTTTGTCTCTCATAGTTGAGGTCTACCTATGATGTCAATTACAGGCCTTTCATCTTTTTAAGTGGGAGAACTGGCACAATTGGTGACTGACTAAATACTTTTTTCCCCACTGTAAATAAAGGGTGAATAAGAATAAATCATGGAATCTGGATATAAAATGGAAGAAAGTTAATCAAAATGATGACATAATACTGGAGATATCGCATGTTTCCTTCTGTTGGGAAACGGGCCAGATTGGTGCCTGCTGGGGTCCGCCCCCTCAGCTGACTCACCTCTCTGAGAAAAACCTCTTGATGAAACCTGTCAACTCTGTTTTAGTGCAAGATAACTTTGACTGCAGCATCTGTTCTCACTTAACAGCCTTTTCTTTTGTTTCTCATCATTCCACCTCAAGTCCAAGTCCTCTCCTGACCTCTCCGCCTCCCCCGTCTCCCATTATTTCTGGCACATTTTCTCTCAAAGTCTCTAAGCTGCACCTGCCACTCAAACATGCTCCTTTCTCCTGTTTCTCACCTCTTAGATGTTTATGTCTTTAAATTGTACTTCCCTAGTTTCGGGGGGGTTTTTTGCCTTTCAACAACTCACAACTTATATCCAACTTTCTTCTCTTGTTTCCCTTATTTCCAGTATCCTGTCTCATAAACTCATCATCTCTTTACCTTCGTTTCTCTTCTTTTCGGTCGTTTTCCAGTGTTCTCATCTTTCTTTTTGTAAATTATTTCCTCAATTGACCATTCTGTTTTAAATTTCCTTTGTCATTTTTTTATCATCTTTGCAAAATATTCACAGAAATTTCCAATAATTTCTCATATCCTGTTTTCTATTCATCGCCTTTACCACTTCCTGCCCCTGCTGGCTGTAATCTGCTGGAACTAATCTGTGATGTTTCAAAAACTGTTTATTGTTATATCAGCAATTTTAGAAAACAACAAAGGAAACTAATCTGAAGTATTTCCTCTCTAGTGTTTTTTGTTTTTGTTGGTGAAATGTTTTTAAAGTTATCAAATCAAAAAAGTGTAGAGTAATCTTTCAACTGTGATTTTTACAAAAAGCAAGAAACTACAATGGCGTAATAGTGCCAGTGTACATTAAAAAAGGAGGATTAAATTTCCACCACTAAACTCAGACATTTTTAGATTAATCAGACATAATAAAGCTAAAAAAAAATTTATACAAAATTTATAAGATTAATCTAAACCTTTCTGAATCCTTTCTTATAAATTATTGGCTTTTGGAGCTCAGATATGTCCTTAATTTTCTAGAAAATTTCTGAATAATCTCAAAAGTTTTGTCCTTTATTCTGTCTTTAATGCCTCTGGTACGCCGTCATTAGTTTCAGGTGCAAAGGCTTCATTTTACTGTGAATTTCCAGAAATTGAAACTGGGTTAAAATCATACATAAAGTTTTAAATATACACCCCATATATTTAACATATTTGGTTAATTGTTGCTTCCGAAGCTGCTACCATTAACAAGCTTCTAGCATTATTTTGGTTGGATAGTCGACTACTCTTTTTGGGAGACTTAGTGACTTTTTTAAAGCATTGTTCAAATTTGAGTTAGAGCTTTGAGGAGGTTTTCTAGAAACCTAACGTCAGCCTGTTTCTTAAAACAATTGGTAATGAGTTATTCATTTAATTTTTATCAGTGTCTATTCTGTAGCTGTAGATTTGTGAAGAAGTTAAAGAATTGGAGGTAGTTCATATTTATTCATATCACTTTCTGCCATGCAAAAATGCCCCACAGCATGATGGTGCCACTACCAGGTGGCTCAGTGTTGTTGGTACAGATCTTGTCATTGCAGCCTAGTAGCTCAATCTTAGCTATCTGTAACCATAAAACTTTTCCCTAAAGGGTCTTTTAATTCAACATGTTGCTTATTTTGTGATTAAGATGTGATTAATTGTACTTAATTAATGCAATTAGCTCGATCAGAAATTTTAATCGAGACCCACCAATATTTGTTTTATGTTCTGTGATTTCTACCTTGTGAACAAGTCTGAACTTTGCAGAGCAAATTAGCTGCAATATTTGTGCCTATGTTCCTGTTTTTTTCTAAGGAAACTGGTGTTTTACCCACAAACACAGAATGACAGTGGAGATCAAGAACATGTACTGTAGTTTAGAGAATATTGACATATTTCAAGAAATCTGTGGACACTCTAGCTGAATTTAGAGAAAATAACTGTTATATATTGTGAGGAATTAATCTCTAACAGCAGCACTCAAGCACTCCTTAGAGGGTAGAAAGAGATCAGCAGCTTTGCTTAGCTTCAGCTCCATCGTCTGAAATGGCTTGTCAATTTTAAATTATCTTTCAGACCAAGCAGATCCCCTATCTAAACACCTTTTTATTTAGGACTTTGCTCAAAAACATGTAATTGTTTATATATCACTAGTAAAACAATCAGAAAAACCATGAAACCAGTTTACCAGTAAACCCACTCATTGTTCTCATCCAGGCACCTATAATTACATCCTGAGATAGTTTGACATCCTTATCCAAGTATTACATTTATCTAGTAAGATAAGTGGTGATAAAAATGATGGTTGATGGATTTTTCATGGGCTTGGGCTCAAAATATGCTCTACTGAATGTATAAATATCACCCCATGTTTTGTGATTTACAGATGGAAAATTAATATAAAAAAGTAGCTAAAGTCTAAGGACAACATTTAAGACGACTATGATCGACTGTGTTATGCAGTACATTTGCATTTTGTACATATTGAGAAATCTCCAGTGGTTCTTTTACACCATTGTAGGTTTTTAAAACCAAAAGAACTGATTTTCAGATCTAATTAATGATTTGCTGTGTGCTATTCGTCTTCTTCTAGTTCTATAGTTTCATCTTGCGCGACCATATTCCCCTCTTGCTCATTTTCCAACCTCATTCTGTCAGTGGCCCCGCCCGCCAGGCCTGGCCCCGCATATACATCAAGACCGCACTATAAAGACGCTGTGCAGTCAGCATGGAAGAGCTACTGGCAGAACTATAATGGGGACAGCGATTTATGGTTCACATCCAGTATTGCACATGTGTGGGTATGCATTTGAAGAATACGTTGCAAGATCTAATAGGTTTTCCCCAGTTTAAACCGAGGATGGAAAGAGAAATGGAAAGATTTAGCAGCTGAGCATGATTGAAAAATTAAAAAGAAGTGGTCCAACACAAGAAACTTCCACTGTAAGAGTTTAATACATAACTTTTAGACCTGTTGGCATATTTACGATTGAAACAGACAAAATAACATGCCAAACCGCACCGTGCAGTGCAGTACCGCTCAGTGGAAATGAGGCACTCTGTCCCTCTCACCTGTTTCTACTGTGTTGATGAATCTCACCTGTTTCTTATCCCAGTATTCACTGAGTTCTGTCAGTCAATGCTTCAGGTAACTGGTTTTCAACCCTCGCTTTGTCACAAAAGTTTCAATTTTAATTCTACTTTGGACTTTCAAAAAGTATCGTTACTTATTAAATTATCTTAGTTTTAATTCTGGTGGCCTACTGGCTTCTTGCCTCCCCGTATTCAATACACCAAAGCCAACAACTAAGTGGGAAAAGAATAAAATAAGACGAATACTAAACACTCACTCTCAGTGCGTTTCTTACTTTCTCCAGACTTCACTTCATTGTGTGTGTCCTGTATGTTCTGGTAAATTTTGTTTATTGTCTGTACGACGCAGCATGCCCTGCTGCAAACGTAATTTCAAGGACAATAAAACCTCAAACTAGATTTGGTGCAAGTGCCAGCAGGAGAGTAAGGTGCCTGGAGGTGAAATGTGGAATAATGGAAGCAGCTGAACGGTAAGAGAAAGATGAAGTAATGAAAAGAAACAAAGGAAAGAAAAGGCCAAGAAGTGATTTCTGGTGTTGTGAAATGTTACCAAATGATCACAATATGCTGAAATACGAGAAAGTGAAGAAATGATGCCCCTTGCAAAACGACTACAGAGGAATTCAAATAATTTAATTAAATCGGTTTAACCAACCAAAATGTGTGGCTTCTGTGCTTAAGTATAATATGTAAACAGGAAGTGCTTGGGCAGAAAGCAGCTGGAGTTGTTCTCCTGTCTAAGATGAGAGGTGAAAGGTCAGTTGTCTTCTACTGAAACATTTAGCATTGTCATTCCTATGATGACTGAAAATCTTTAAATAAAACTTGAACTTGAACTATTCCTACAGAAAATGCTGCGTCTGATTGATAAACGGATTCGATGTGATAAAGGCTGAGAAAGTTATAGAACGTGATTTGTTTTTGTCTTATTTATTATTGAACTATTAGCTGTGCTGCATTTGGTCAGAGTAAAACATCTGGTATTCAGTCTGGTGTATACATAAACACTCATTAGATATTGTAGATACACTTAGTAATAGTTTCTTAAACCCTGATAATGCACATTAATTAACTTGGCTGCACACTGCCAGGTTGTTTTTCACCAGCAGTCTTTGAGAGATTAATGGATTAAAGAAATAATTAGGAAAAGTTCACAACAGACGAGCAACACCTACAGTATTAAAGGAAAACAATAATAAGACAATAACTAAACCTCGACTGAAAGGACGGACGTTTGATGTTTTCAGAAAAAATAGAAACCCTGACCATCAAATTATACTCTCTTATAAATGTAATCTTATTCATCCCATGGAAAAGGAAGGCAGAAAATGCTCATTACAGGTTCCTAAATACTCAGGTCATCTTTAACAGGTAAAATATAAACTAAGAAATTACTTCTGAACATGAGATTTTTTATTTACCATTGGTTCCATGAACTGTCAAGGGTGCCTGTGAAACATGAAGCTTCATACTGGCATAAAGTCAAGTGGAAAAAAATGTAGACAGTATTGGGTCAAAAGAAATATAAAGTGTAGTCACGTTCACATGAATGCATAAAGAAAAGGTCAGGGGTCAAGGTTAAAAACTGTACAACCAAGAGCACGTCCATTCAAACTCACAGAAACATAGGATTGTGCATTGAATAAATATGTGTTAACTGTTAAAAGGCAGTAAATAATTCACCTCCTCGTGCAAACCCAAGTTTCTAACATCTGCTGAAACACAGACCTCCTCCGACAAACAAGCAGGCTTTCCCATAAAAACATGAAGAGCCAGAAAAGCCACTCTCAAACAGTCGGGGGGCAGAAAGCTGTGACACACAGGTGCTGATGCAGCTTAATGACCAGAATAATTTAATATAACACTTCAAACTTACACATACACACACGCACATCTCACACTTCACCACCCACAGTCAGTAGCTGCCTCAGCTCACATGAAATTTTTAGGGATCACTTTTATTACTCTTTGGCTTTATTCGTGAGCTATAACGGCACGGTGAGTAATACTCCTGTCTGTCTCTGAGCAACCATCCGAGCGGGGGAGTTTACGAGCGTGCATGCAGCAGCCAAGGCGTGCAGAGATATTTGCTGAATGGCAATTACACTGCAGCATGACTGTTGGTTTGAGTCTGAATGTGTGAAGATCCGACAGGAAGAACGGTGTCCTGCAGTCAAACAATACAGGAGGAATGTTGCTTTTCATCTCAGATCAGAGGCATTGGGGACTCGATTTTAAGCACACTTGGAAAAAAAAGGTGATCTGGTCTTTGGAGCTTCAGACTTTTTTGTCTAACTCAGTGTGTCCCAACCCTGGTCCTCAAGGCACACTGCCCTGCATGTTTTAGGTGTTTACTTGCTTCAGCACAGGTGATTTCAATTAGCAGGTGTTTGCTGAACTGCAATCAGCTGAATGAGGCTCATTAAAGCAGGGAAATTTCTAAAACATGCAGGGCAGTGTGCCTTGAGGAGCAGGGTTGGGAAACACTGGTCTAACTTACTGGTTTATTGAATATTTTGAATCTTGCAAAAGAATCCTGATTATTTCACGGTTGTTTGTTCTGTCTGTCTCTGTGTTGCCCTGCGACACACTGGCGACCTGTCCAGGGTGAACCCCGCCTCTCGCCTGGAACATTAGCTTCAGGCACCAGCATCCCTCCTGACCCCACTAAGGGACAAGGGTTTTAGAAAATGGATGGATGGATAATACAAGTCACTGTAGAGCATATGTATGCATTCAAGTTAACAGTTTTTCTGAATTTTGCTTGATTTAACCAACAAACCTAAATATGGAAGGATTTAAGCTATTCTTTCTTCCAGATTGAATGTAGGAATGTAAAATCTACAAGATGATCACCGTTAAATTTATGAAAGACCAAATTATCAGTGGATCACAACAGATCAATTATGTGCAAATAACTTGAAGTAATAATCCCATAATTTTCCCAACACATAATTCAACTTCTTTATTGGTATCTAGAAATTCTGGGGGTGTACTTAGTATTTCACAAATGTTTAGGTTTTATTTTGTACTTAGCATGGTTTTGATCACTTCAGGTTTGACTTGAATAATTTAAAACCTGCAAAAGATCAAATCATTTTTATGTTGTTTCTTAAACAAATACTTGTTCCTTATTTATTTACCACTTAAGCAGAAAACACAGCACTCATTACTGAATAATTAGTGTAATCCATCAGAAAATCACATAATTACCTCCCCAGTTAAAGAAGGTACTCTTCAGAGGAAAAAGAACATCTTTAATGGACTTCAGTGCCTCACACTGCAGAGATGCTGTGTTATGCCAACAGAACAATGCACTAAGCACAATTATTACAATAAATAAAGCTCAATACTCAGACAGCTTAATAGTCCTTACGTTAAGAGGTTATTCTGTCTTGAGTGCCTCTTCTCTAAGCTTTGAGCACAACGCTGCTGATTCCTCTCTGCTTTTGTAATGTTGACAATCGTTTTCAGGATGTCACTGCTGAATGCTAGCTCTCCATCCTCTTGTAAGGTATAGACATGCCTAAAAGGAAGTGTTTATTCTAATTAATGAAACACATTTGCTCATGATCTCTGCAGACAGATGGACTTTTGTGTCATCTGGCTGCTTTAACTATACAATTTAAATTACCATTATTTTTTTATTGCGTTATGTTGCGACTTTTTCAATATTGCTTGCAACAGTGCTCAGAAGACTTTTATTCACATAACTTTTAAAAACCCTGCTGTTGAGTTTTCACTTGAAATTGTTTTTGTTTTGTTTTTTTCTTTAATTTTCCTCATCTGTTGTGGAAGACAGCAATATGCTTTCTATGGGAGCAACAACTGATGCAGTGAACATTGTTCATTTAGAGAAATTGTACTCGATAATAAATTAATAATAACAAGAAAAATAAATCAATCACAAATGCTTGTCTCACACCTAGGGATAATTTGGAGAGGCCACTTAAGCCTGACAGTCGTGGTTTTGGACTGTGGGAGGAAGCCGGAGAACCCGGAGAGAACCCACCATGCACAGGGAGAACATCCAAGTCTACCAACTGCGCCACTGTGCAGTCCTGACTGTTAGTATTAGTGGTACAAAAACATTTAAAATGCTTGATATTTACAGTAACTTAAGAGAATTTTCAGTAAAAAAAAAAAAAAGTGCCACAGATAGATTTTCAAGATAAAACAATTTCTTTCTACATAATTTATTTATAATTTATTACACGGGCATAGAGGAAATTTATAAATTAGGCTAACTGAAGTAGTTAAGCGGCAGGAAGTTGAGCATGTGTAGTTGCATATCTGACAACAGATGTAACTGAATCAAGGAACTACTTTATGTAAAAATAAGCCACATCTATTACTTTGATGATTTAATAAAAGCCCCAATGATTTATGCAGCTGAAAAAGTTTTCATACCTCACATTCTGGGTTTAGGAGGAAGAACAATAAAAGATGTCTTTAATATTACTGTAGTATTTATTATTTCCATTTTGCATATTTATAGTTGAACAAAATGCATGCAGTCGCATTTTGCCCTGAGATGTGTCACAAAGTACATCAGCAACTTCCAAGCAAATGTTCGATTATTGTGCTCAGCATCCCTCAAGGCGACACATAAAAGCTCCTTTAAGGGCAGCTATTTGATATTTTACATTGCAGCGAACCAAAGAGTATGTTGCTGGGCAAAACAGGATGCAGAATGGTTACAGAGAGGGGAGAAGGTAATTTACTGCTCACTGGAGGACTCTCACTGCTGCATGACTGCACCATCAAGACAGTAGGGCTTTTTACTTGGCACCATAATGCAACTATGTGGGCTGGGATGTTAAAACTTTGCATTTTTTTACAAAAGGAAACCCAGTATGCAAGATTTGGTGGCAAAAACGTAGACAATAAGAATATCTAGACACCATTTACTGTTTCTTCTTGGTTATTATCGTCATTAGCAGTGAAGGCCTTGAAGTGCAAAGTTCAGTTTTCAGGTTTAATGGAGTCAAAGTGAGACAGAGGTGGAAGAACCAATCTGAACATCTGTTATAGTTTCTTCCTCACAAACCAATAGTGGTCAAGCGCAAATTGAGCTTCCATGTTATTGTTTCACTATCCAGATACCTAATATTTTGTCTTACGAAAGTATTCAAGACATTTTATCAGAAAACAGCAACAAACATAAATGTATTTTGGGGGGAATTTATTTTGCATTGCTTGGCCTAATTAATGTGGAAGTGAAATGAATGGAAATTGACATGTGGTTTTCAAAGGTTTGCAAATGTTTTCACTATTTTATTCTGGTGCCTCTAAATAAATTTAACATCAAGTTGTTATTTTGATTCTGAATATTAGTGCATGCACAGAACAGGAACATTTCTTGCTGAAATGTCTTTAAAGAATCAGAGTAATTTATATAATTTACGCACATAAAAGCAAGAATAACAAGTTTCTTTTGTAATCTTTGTGAAATTACATTTGTCTGAAATATTTAGACTGATCAAAAATCCAAAACATTGTATTGAAGTCTTGTGCACTGTGCTACATGTCTGAAAAATAACACAAAGAACTCATTGACCAAAATTAACACTGCAGGTAAAGTCCAGAAAGTCACATTTTTACTCCAGCATGAACAGCAAAAGTAGAGAAGTGGAAAAAAAATATTAAAATTGTGAATTATAAAAAACAAAATGTCAAATGCCCTGCTCCTTGGACAGGGGTGGCAACTTTAAGCAGATATTTGGATTATAGAGAAAGTTTTTCTCAACATTTATTTGTTGGTTACTATGACACTTATCTACTTAATTGCTAGTTTGGCCAGCTCTAGATAAACTGTTGATAGCAGCTTCAAATTCACACATTTTCTTAGGAATGAAGGCATCTTGAACCGTTTCAAAGGGAGCAGAAATTAGTTTTTGTGAGTGCAGGGACTGTAGGAAGATGTAATCGCTGTCTGACATGTTAAAACACGCAAACACATCTGGTGTGCTCAAATTAAAATTACTGGCTCTTCTGAAAATATACTGGCCAAGAACTATTAAGTCCAATCTTAACCTCAATTTTGAATGTGCTCCTCTGAATTAAATAGTAAAATAAGGCTCTGGAGGCAGTGCCTCTCTCATTTTGGACATTATTTTAGGAAAACTGCAGGGGAAAAAGAAAGAAAGCTATTTGAGATTAATTAATTAAGATAACTATGTAATTTAATTTCTCTGAATATCATTTGGGATCTATTTTCTCATTATTTTAAATTTAATAGGTAGCTTAGACACGAGGCAAACAAGTCTGAGTTTCCCTTCTTCTACAGAGAAACAGGCATTCAGAATAATGATCTGAAATGGCTTCATAACTCTTTTCATAATGATGTACAACAGTTGCTTTTCTTTCCATCTTGGTGTAAGTGCATAACTATATGCTCCAGAGCAAAACTCCTGCTTTTATCGATGTGGTCAAACATGCAGATGATTATTTAATCGATGCTCCTGGCTAAGTCCTACGGAAAACATGCGTAATATTCCCCATAAATATCAGTTAATAATCAGTTGAGAATGACTTGGCAAAGTTCAAAGGTGGCTGAAAAAGCAACACAGCAAAGGTTTATAGTGAAAGTTCAACGAAGACTTTCTGATAGAAACAGCTATTATCTAGCTGATTGAGTCTTTACGCACCAACGATCAGCTAAAGATAGTTTCTGTGATGAAGTGTCTGTAACAGCTGAGGATGTGACATCATTTGAAGGCCTGTCAGAGCGATCACATCACTGAACTCTCTGACCTTTGAGACTGAGCCTTAAAGAGGCTGCATGCCCTCCGTCCTGTCTGACAGACAGATGTCTAATCGGATCAAACATGATTCACGCTGCCCTCAGGAAATACAAGTCTTCACCATTTATGTGATTTTCACAAATGTGCAAATGTTAAATTTCTCTGAAAAATTAAATATAAACTGCACAGTCAGATGGGCATTACCTTGATTTATTCCACCAAGAATGTTTAGTTATTTTTGTAAATGGATAATATTTCAGCTATTTTATTCACAATGTATCATGTTCTATTTGCTCACCTGTTTTTAACTTTTTCGTTATCTGACTACTGTGTAAGCTTGAATCATAACTTTCCACTACTTTTCTAAGATAACTGTGCTGCGATTGCACAGTCATTCTTTATACAATACAACAATAAAATTAGAGAACTGAAACCATATTGATACCAAACAATAACATACACTAAACAATGTTTATGAAATAATGTTGAATATCGAGCAAAAATGCAACACGAGAAGATTTTAATATGAATGAAATATGCAGCAAGAGTAGACAAGAAATAAACAAAATGTGCCTTTAAGATAGCATGGTGGTTTATATTCTTTGCCAGTGGCTAACAAGAAGCAAGAAAGCTGGTTAGATCAGGTCAGATGTCTGCATTAGTTAGGACAATTTGTAGTACCTCAGTATGTGGCAAGATGAGAGCAAACGCTGTGTAGTGGGAGGAGACGGTCAGCAGCTCAGTTTTCACGTTGATCCTCCTGAAGAACATCAAAGAGTGGAGTCGCTTTCTGCCAATAAGTTGCAAGTTTGAAGTACACGCATCATTCAACCCACAGCAGTAAGATTGTTACAAAAAATACTTCAGAGATGACAACATCCACCATAAAGACACCGGCGGAAAGAAAACAGCAGGACAACTGATATGATCTGAGGAATTCATGTTTGCAGGAATATTTTTTGTGAGTTGCAAAACACTATTTTTGATACATAGCTTGCCACTCAGCACTGCAGTGTCTGAAATGAGTGTGATATGATGGTGACAAGGCGGTGAGCAGCGCTACACACCAGGCTGACTTCATCTAGTAGCTTATTTGAGCCCGGCATGTTAAACCTGTAAAACATTGTCTTGTATTTATCGATATTCTCCACGTATCCAAGGGAATCCCAGGCCCAGGAAGACCTGTGTGGAGCTGTGATGATGCTAACTAAAATGGGATGAAGTCAGGAACTGATACAACATGGAGCCAGTTTCTCAAGCAGTTTATTTTATCAGATGGTGATACAGTTTGCAGCCAGTTTTCAGAATAACTTAAAGAGGGGGACCGACTAAAAGGAAATTAAACAGCAAAGAGACACAAAAGTTTAAGGATAAACCCTCCACATTAAAATAAGATGGTAGCAGTAGAAGCACACACTCAAAGAGACGTAAGACCCTCTCCTCAGAGATTACCCCTGCCTGCATAAAGCCTCTGTAAGTACATGAAGACTTGCTTTTACAAAACTAATTAGTCTCCGCTTGTTTTCTAAAGCAGGTCCCAAGTGACTGATTGTTTTCCATTGTCTCTGCTGATACTTACAGGCCTGCAGCATCCAAGGGCATTTTGTAACTTCCTCAAAACAAGATTGGACCTTCTTCCAAGAGCAAACTAGCCAAATGCCAACAAGGATTTTAATGTTTGCTAAAGCAGCTACAGCCCGCTCCTCAGAGCCAGCGACAGCCGCAGATAACCTATTCTTATTGTTTCCTGACGTCTGCTCTCAGCAAACAGGAGCTTTTCAGCTTTTCATCCCTCAAATCTGTCTGCAGGAGCAGCGAGCGCGGAGACAACCTGGCCTCCTCAAGGTCGACCAGCAGCTCCAATTAAACTGAGCACAGACAAGACCATGTTTCTAATGTGATTCAAGAGCTGTAAATGTTTTCATTCCTCCGAGTAGAGAGCAAGAATCGGGTGAAGCTGAGGTTATTTCAGAGCTTGGTACCCAGCGAGGATTAAAGAAAACTAATGCTGACCTTTAAAAATCAGAAATATCTTAGTTATGAGTCAGTCAGCTTGTTATTTTATATGCTTCAAGACCCTGATGTCTCACTCTGCATGATAACACACAAGATGTGTTGAAGCCAGAAGGTCAGAAAAGTGCAGCAACAAAAATCTGAGAAATATTAGTTTGTTGACCTATTCTACTGATGAACTTCAAACAGAAATGCTTTATTTAATCTTTGAAACATTAAAAAACTGTTTATTTGTGCTGTAAAAGAACAGGAGCATCACCAGGAATAATTCTTATGCAGCCATTTTCTTTACCATTGCAAGTCGAAGAGAAAAACAGACATTTTTTCATTCACATGCTCAAAAACCGGTCAGTTTCAACACCAGAAAGTAAACACAGACGCATCTTCAAATCAAAAGGAGTACCAGAGGTGAACAAATCTCTTTTTATTAAATGTGATAACAACTTAAAGGATAAAAATGTCACTTTATGCCTACAGATGTTTGTGATCAGAGGCCTTCATGATTTTAAAAGCATAATGAATTCGCAAATTACATGACATTTAACCTCAAAATTAACTTAATTACTTTTCATGCCCTTTGTTCACAATTTAACTTTGTCGTAAATTCCTTATTCTTCCTCTTTGTTATTTATTCAGATTTTTAAAGTTTACAAAATAAAGACATTGTTTCACATAAAAAATTTGGTATTACATTTATTGGGATTTATTTAATGTATTTTTAAAAAGTAGCACACATTTTATTTAAAAAAAAAAAATACAGAAGAGGATTAGGGCCACAGACAAAAAAATTCAAAATTTTTCTCAGAATTCAGACATTTTTCTAAAAATGTACTTTTTTTTCAGAATTCTGATTTTAATCTTCTGAGATCAGAGATCAGAATTCTGAGAAAAAAAGTCAGTGGATCTGATCCTCTTCCATAAAAAAGAAGCCATTTTCTAAAAGTAATATTCAAAAACTCTTACAGATTACATCAGTTGTAGATTGAAACAGTATTGTAAATACATCATAACTAATTCAGGTTAAAATGGATTGAAATATTAAATACTGGCACCAGTATTTCCTCTATAGATATTTATTTCTCTCATGAAGGAAAATCTTTATGGTTTCAAATAACATTTAAATTTTAAATCGATGAGTTCATTAGAATATGTGACTGTTTCATGAAGAATCCAGAAGATTCCTCAGGGTGGCTTATTTCCCACTAATGAATCAAAAGCCTCTGGATATATGAGCTGCTTTTTATGTCATGTTTTTATCTGATTAGTTATTGAGTCAGCAGTTGCTCTTTCATAGCACAAACAGATGAAATGAAAATCATAAATTGCTTGTTTCACCTGAAGTCCTAAAGTCAGAAACTGTCATAGAGTTAAATTCAAATACGACCAGAAGGATCTGGTTACGTCACATGATATATATGTATATAATCTAAATTTACCTTCAAGTAAAACAGTAAAACATCTGTCATTTTTTGATTTCTTTAAATTGAAATACTAACACTTTATGGAGTAGATTCACAACATTGTGCATGTAACTCACTTTAACTTGAAAGACTTTAAGAGGTTTCTGTTTCTAAGGAT
This sequence comes from Girardinus metallicus, assembly GCA_903067095.1. Taxonomy (NCBI): domain Eukaryota; kingdom Metazoa; phylum Chordata; class Actinopteri; order Cyprinodontiformes; family Poeciliidae; genus Girardinus; species Girardinus metallicus. The sequence continues at coordinate 22,896 of CAEGAE010028256.1, read as the reverse complement.
GCTTACAGTTTCACGTTTTTCTGATCTGTAAAGACGTGATGAAAATTGTGGACAACCTTGAGCATTCTCTTTATCCAATTCTGATACAATACCATCATGTGTTCAGTCAGAGGCTTTTTCTCCACAGAAGTAATACAGACCTCTACAGGATGTCTTTCCTGCTCACGGTTCACAGTTAGTAGAAACTCGTCTACAGGTAAAATTAGGACTCATTGTGCGTTGTTTTCCCAAAACCTACAGAGCTCTGAAAAGACTTCCCATCTCCTTCAGCAGTTAATCACTTCAGTGTCCAGATGACTGACTAGATTTATTGACCTGCGTGTGTTTAAATCTGTCCGAAATCAAATTACCAACCTCCTGCAGAGATTTTTAGGATGCTTGTTCCATAAAACCCCTGCAAGTTGAAATTATGCTAATTACCTCAGCTCATCTGCCATCTGGGAAGGACTGAGGAGGTAACAGAGAGGGGACACCGTGATTCCAGCTTGTTGCCAGAGGCAGAAAGAGAAATAAAACAAAGATATTCTTCCAGATAACTTAGTAAAACTCTGTTTCATCATTTTTCAGGTAAAAATTTTCAGTTTTATGCTGTTGTTGGAGAGCGTTGATTTCTACTCTAATACACAACTTCTTCACTCCTCAAATTCCATCTGCAACCTTGGTAACCGTTTGCATTTTCCAACTACTTCAGGTGTCAATAAGGTCTTTAACTTGTAGAAAAGATCAACCAGATGCGTCTTTTGCTAAGCGGATGGGTAAACACTGCTCCCCGTTTGAGCTTTTCAGTCTTCACACTTGTTCCTCCTCTCACGCTGGGATGGCAAACAACACGAGGAAGCTCAGCAGGTGGTCAGAGTGATACAGGATGTTGAAGAAACTGATAAATACAGACTGGCCTTGAATCTCTACATGAGAACAGTTTGGCCACCAGGATCTTTTTTGTTTGTAGCTTCTTACCTGCTTTGTGCTGAGACTGATGCCTATCGGTAGCCAATCAATCAGTTTTATTTGTATAAAACACTTCAGCAACAAAGTAGTTCAAAGTGCTTTACATCATAGAAACACAAAAATAAACAATTGAAGCATTATATTTTACCATCATTTAAACATCAAAATATTGGTTTGTGTTTCATTTATCATGGTACAAAATTGATTCTGTAGAGGTTTTAGTCTAGATTTAAAGAAACTCAGTGTTTTGGCTGTTTTACAATTTTCCAGAAATTTGTTCTAGATTTGTGGTGAATAGAAGCTGAATGCTGCTTCCCCATTTTTGGTTCTGGTTCTGGCATAAACCTTAGTTATGCCAGAAGTTTGCTTTCTTTGCTTTCTTTTGAAAATAATCATTTTTACATCCAGAGTAAAATTAGAGATTTTCACTTCCACTTGCCAACATTACAGTTCAATCATTTATTTTTAATTCCCTTTTTAATCTGATTCAGCTGCTGTTCAGGGAATTATAATTTCACTTGTTTACTCCCCTATGTGGTTTGTGACGACAAGTGGGACTTCTTATGGCTTTCCTTCAACAAGAGCTTTCTTCTTGCTGTCTTCCATAAAAAAAATATTTTCTCTGGTGCTAAACTAAGTTATCCAGTCAACAGATTCTCCTTCGTGAGTTATGGATCTCTGCAGCTCCTCCAGAGTTAATTGTTGCCTCTAGAGTGGTTCTCTGATAAACACTTTCCATTTTGAAATGGTAGGTTGAACAATGCTTTTGGGGATTTCCAAAACATATAATATTGTTTAACAGGTAAACTCTGCTCTTAAACTCTTCACAACTTTAGCTCTGACCCGATTTTTACAACTTCAACACCAGGAGTCAGACAGAAAAGATCAAAACAATCTTGTTGATTTTATTCTGGTTTTTCCTTTTTTATTCCTTCTACTGTTATGGAAGATACATTACATTGCAAAAAACTCATCTAGTACTCCTGCTTTTTATTTTCTTTCATCGTTTGAATTAAATCTTACACATTAATTTCCATTCGAACCCATGAAGCGCTGATTACTTACCAGAAACTGGCCCCACAGGAACATTGAGAAATAGTTCGTATTCACATCACACACACACGCACACGTGTGCGTGAAGCTAAGTGAATACAAACAATACAACACACATTAGAAAAACAATGATGTCCTCGCCTGGGATGGCATGCGATCAGCCCTGATCATTACCTAAGTCCACTGTGACATATTTGTTTTTCAGGCGACTTAAGGCCGTATTGATTCACAGATTTTATCAACCTTGAAACGGATGAACGGTACGGTCTGCGTGTCAGGTTCAGGAGTTGTTTGTGCAGCTTATCAGGAGTATGGAGAATGTAAGCTCCTGCTGAAACTCAGTATGTTTAATACTAGTTTGTTTTGTTCAACTACGGCAACAGGCAATTGGAGAGTTCGACTGAAGTCTCTCATCAGCTGCTTCTGTGAAGTTTCTCTGATTTACATTTCTGATTTAATCAGTTGCGTCATATCTTATGCAACGCTTGAACATAATGAATAAAATCAGATTAGGTCTTGGAGCAAAGTTTTAGTATAATTGTAAAGTCCTTAAATGTTTTTAATTTAGTTTTCTAAAGAAGGAGCTACAGAGATGCCTAAATCTGTAGTTCCTTAAATGATCTCCATCCACTTTATTTCAAAATGTTTGTCTTTCTTTGTTTTGAAGTCTAAAAAGAAAGATAAAATGTTTTTTATTTAGTAGATATTTATCAAACATTACAAGGAGTCGTTTTTCAAAAGATTGTGTAACATGCGGCTGTAAAGTTTTATTTAGCTGGGCTGAGAGAAAAATGACGAGAAATACACTACCCATCAAGTGTAAAAGGAAGAAAAAACAAACAATAGTAACTTCATCTATATGTTTTTCAGTAATGGGGTAAAAACATCCAAAAAATTTAACAAATGCATGGTGAAAAAACAAGGAATTGAAAGTTTTTAGCCTAATTTTCTTTCTCTATGTGTCTCTGAGCATAGTTGTATCTAAAACTTAAACTAGATGTGCATTTTTATGAATCTCAGAAAAGTAAATTCCCTGAAAAATATCTCTGGTGTTTATATCAGTTATACTTTCTTACTCAAAGAAAATGGAGGGTGTGGAAATACAGTTTATACTTCTCTTTTACAGTCAAGATTCAATTACAGAAGATTTATCCAGGTACTTTTGTACAGGAGCTGAGGGTTTATCCTTTTTACAGTTATCCATTTTGCTTTAAAGGAAAATATGAAAATTTCAAGCAGAAGCTTCGTGGTGCTGGAGTTTTGTCTCTGATGGGAACCTGATGTGTGGAAAACATGAACCTTTAGGCAGCCGCAGCCTTTTAAGCTGCCTCCCAGGACCGTGATGGGAACATTTAAAGGCCCTCGGAGGACAGTAAACCTTTAACCCTGGCAGTGTTGGAGCCCTGCTCTCCTCTGTGTTATCAGCTGAACAGGATTAGAGGAACTGTAACTCAGCAGATGCTCTGGGAGGCTTCATGTTGCCTTGATTCATTTTTCCTGAATCCAGAGAGTCACACCCAGATGTATGGAGACACAAAAAATAATGCAGACTTTATTTCTGTTGCACTTTAGCTAATTTGACTGAGCTGTGAAGAAGAACAAAACGTTAGTGGAAATCTCAAAAGATGTCAATTTTAAACATATTTTAGCAATTCATTATGAGTTAAATGTCAAAGATAAACAGTCATGATGCAGGAACAGACAATTGCTTACATTGTAGTTATCTGTAACCTTGAGTATATGTTTAATTTCAATTATATTTGCTACAAATATATTTCAGATAAGTTTTAAATATATTAGAATTATTAGTGCTGCAACACCTTGTGCTTTTTTGGTTCCTACCTCTCATTGTTTCTGGGGATCAGATTAGTGTGGAACCTAAAGGCTCCATGTGCTGCAGCTTCATGTATGCTGTCCTGCTAAAGGCTCTTATTTTATTTGGATAAAATAAAGAAATTAATAAGTAGAACTGTAGCCTGCCATGACGAAGGCATTCTTTCTGCCCCATACACAACACACAGCAGACGGACATCCTTCCTTCACGCTGCTCAGCTTATCTGCAGCTGTCTTATATGGTTCAGTTTATTTCTGACAACCATGCTCATGTGCTGACCTCGTTTTTATACTTCCATTTGGGTCTCAACCACTTCTAAAAGCAGCTTAAAAACACCCAGCCAATAAGTTAATTTTCTCTGGTGTCTGGAAAATGAGACGTTTCAAAAACTTCTCGATTGTTCAGTCATGTTCGATGGGCATTGCGCTGTTACCTAGCAACCGAAGGCTCTCGAGAACATTTGATCAGCTGGTTTTACTGCTGTATGCCCTGTACAACGGCTGCTGGAAAAGACAAGTGTTTTGTTGTTGACTGACCATTCAGAAACCACTTGCTGCATTCTTGTTTGTTTTGCAGGAGATTCCACTTCTGCTTTCTAAAGATGTGTGTTGTATAAATGTGCATTTGTTTGCAGCCACGTTGAGTTTGGCGGGGACGTGGCCAGAAGCAGCGCATTTGGATTTAAAGTGAGAGAGGCCCTTAGATAATCTCATTATATAAGAAAAAGTTTGTGCGAAAAATGCAATGAAAATATTTTTACAGACATTTCCTAGCCTGTTCAATGAGTAAATCACCTTTTATACTGAGTTCTGCTTCACCTGCTATGGCAGGGATGTGTGGAGAGTGAGGTCCATTATTTCCTGTAGATCTTGTCAAATTGAATTTCATCACATAATTGAATTATTGCTTGGATATCAGATGTAAAATCTCACTTTTCAAACAGAAGTGCACAAGAACAGAAATCCATGTCATGCAACAGACGCGTTCTCCTCTGAAGCAGGCATTGACAGGTTTTGACAGCCTTGACCAGTGGTAGATTTGGAAAGCTCATGTCTGCTTCTTGATTACTATTCAGGTGTCAAGTCAAAGGCTGAGTTTTCTGTGTCCACAGGCTCGGTGTCGGTGATGGGGGGGAGATCAGACGAGAACACACACATCCAAACACAAAAACAAGACTAGCAGGAGGAACCGAGAAAAGAAGCTTCTTTTATTCATTATTCATCCCGGTGGTCTTCAGGGCAACGGGGAGAAGCAAGACAGGAAGTGATGGGTGGAGAGCAGGAGAAGCAGACTAAAAGTAGGAGGTGTTCAGAAGCAGACAGGAAGGATAAAAGAGGCAAAAAAAAGTAAAATGGAGGAAGGTGAGGTTGAGGAGAAAGACTGATGGTTGTTAGATTTAAAGAAAGTTGCTTAAAGAATGAAACAAAAGAGCAATATTTAAGTTTTCTGATTGAATATTGTTGTTGGAAATAAAAACAAAAACTTAAGAGTTACCGATAAGTGGACTGAGAGCATCTTCTACAAAACAGATTAGCATATGAATGAACATGGAGGAAATATTCTGCTCCAGGATGTTTGGCGTTTTATATTGTTCCCTTTGTAGTGCAGAGTTGTTTTAATCTTTTATTTGCCTCCAGGTAAAGACTTTCTGACAAACAGAATAAAAAATGTATTGAACAAAAATAGAGTGAAACGTTCAGTTACTGTCTGAGTTTGCGGCTGATACGGGACAATCTGTAGGGATGGAAATTACTCTCAAAAATTAAATACATGCACAAGAAGATGTCCTCAATGGACACAATGCAAGTTATGACCCAGAATCACAGAAGTAAATGTAATAAAAAAATAATTTAAAGATAAAGGTGATAAATCGGGGATTTATGAGGCTGATGAAGCAAATGAAACACAATTTGTTTTTCAAAGGTTTTATCTGTTGCACACTCTTTAATAAGTTTATGTAGCTCCTCTATAAGTTGCATTCACTCCATTGTTTATGTTTACAACCACTCTAAATGGTTTGACACCAGTAGTCCTCCACATATGTTTGAATATTATAATTTTGTTCATGTGCTGGTACATCTCAGTAAATTAGAATATCCATGAAACTACAATTTATTTAGTAATTCAGTTTAAAAGGTGGACCATATATGTCATATGGAGTCATTACACACAGAGTGATACGTGCATTTCTCTACCAATTTTTTTCCTTCCACTTAACTTTCCTTTAACATACAACTCTCTGTGAGCAACCAGCTGTTTTGTGACTTGTCCTCATTGTGGATCGCTTTCTATTTTGAAGAATTTTAAGATATTTTGACTGGCAAGTGAAAAATCCTCAAAACTGTTTCAAATTAATTTTCATAATTGTTTTATAAAGTGCCAAATTTCAGTGTAAGGACATTTTTAAGAACACATTTTCAGTTCTCATTGAAACAGTAACTGGCCTTTCATATGTCTTATTAAAGATCTGCCATGTCTTTAATATACCATGATCATATGTCTCTGCTTTATTGGTCAAGGAATTTGACTGACATTAAATATAAATATGCAATAAACTTAAAAAAAAACCTGAACTAAACTTTAACTCTGTTTTTTTTTTGGCCTAAATAAAAAAGCTCCTCTCCAACCTCGTGGCTAACCCACACAGAGAGTCAACACATTAATCTCTGCCAGCACACATGTCAGCAACTGATGCCAAAGGACAGGAAGCCTCTTCTTTTTTACTTCTGTCACTCCACATTTAGGATGCTCACCCTCAAACCACCTCCGGAGGCTGCAGCAATAAACTTGTTTTACATAAGACCTCCTGTCACACACAATCACCAAAAACAGAAAAATTGGACCTCACATGAAGCTCCCTGCTTCCAGAAATGACCCGAGTTTATGGAAAAAGACACAAAAGGTGTAAAAGCCCAACCCAAAAGTTAATCCACAAAATTTGGATTCATGTTTTAAAAATATTTGACAGTTCAACTGAGGATGCAAAAGGTAACTACACTACTAGAGAATTGTCGAAGTCTAAAATTTCTAGCCAATCTGCTCAAACTTTTGTTTAACTGTGGGGATATCCTGAAATGTTTTTGCTACACAAAAGTTTAAAGTTTAAAATTAACCCATTTTCTTTCTGTTTTCCTTCCAGGACGCAGATTTTCTCGTAACCTTTTCAAATGGCTTGATCAATACGAGAGGCTTTCTAATGGGCTTTCATCCTTTTCTCTGCTTTATAGTGATTTTCACTCCAGTGCCTGACCTTGACAGGATATTGTGTTGTTTGTGCTGATAAAAAAGTGTATTAAACAAAAGGGGGAAATAGCTGCAGCAGCTGAAGAATTATTGAAATTCATGTCTGTAAAGATCATCTGTGTTCCAAGTTCTCAGCTGAATAACTCGTGCATATTTTCTGATTAATTAGTTTTTTATTATCATTATTATGTATTGATTCATCTTAGAAAATGAAAATAACAGTAAATTCCAAAGAAAAACTTTCTACTGCTTGGAAGCAAGAACATGGTGGTGGTCGCATTATGCTGTGGGAAGATTGCAATTCAGATCAGAATGTAATTACATAAAAATGCTTGAAGTACAGCAGCACTAGCAATATTAATACAAAGAGCGACAAATCATCAAATAAATAAAAACACAAAAATCCTATAATCATGACACCTGATATTTTCCATATTTTATCAAATTACACCATTTTATTTGCTATCATTGTTGTACGTTATAGAATTAATCAAGCATTATTAAATTACGTTCAGGAATCTGTACCTCATCAGCCATGAGCCAGACATGTTTTAATGTCACAAAAATTCAAATGTATGCTAATTTCTTTACATGTATTTAGAAAACACACAGTATATGTGTGTGTTCAGTATTCAGCTCAGCTGAGCTCTGTATGTTCACCCATTTCAGTTTTCTGTATCATCCTGCCTGTCAAAACACACATTCACCACAAATAAAATTGCGATTTTACCACTTTCAGCTCCATTAAGCTGAGCTGATGTTTCACCTTGTTGTAACAAATGATATAAACAATGTTACATTTATCAGTAAAAATGACTGCAACATGTCTAATGATCATGGTTTCTGCTCTCATTAGTTTGAACAGGGAGGTAGTCGACTGGTGAATAGAAGTTTCCATTAAAGTTCAGCAGGTTTCTGCTAAACTCATTTGTTTCTTCCCTGGTGCAGACACTTTCTGCCCAGAGCCCTCCTTCCAGACATTTTGATCTTGTGCTAATCCTGCAAGACAAAGATGGGAGATTACCCAATCACACTCTTATGTCATTTTGCTGAGTTTCTGTAAAACTGTTCCAGCTCCTTTTTGAACAGCCAAACACAATGAGGAAAGTTTGGTGTTGCTCCATTTTACAGGAGCCATTATTTTGTGCTGCTGTATAAATCAAAGTAAACCTTTCTGCCTCCTTTTGAGCTAAAGAAAGAACGAGTCGGGGTGCGATCTCACCTTCAGTTGTCTAACGTAACCCTGCAGAGGCGCCTCTGCTATTCAGTGATCTGCCCATGGCGACTCTTTCTAACGCCGTCTCCTGGTTTAAGGGATTGACATCAGCTGGAAGGGACGAATTCACTGCCACTTCAAACACACACACAGTTCATCTTCTCCGAAGATGCCACACTTTGAGTCAGGGACATTTTTATTTCTGGATAAGATGACGCTTCTCTCTCTTGTTAGGACTGCGTTGTTCTGCTGTAAAATAACTCAAGTCTGTGTGGTTTATATGGTAAAAGAATAACCAGAAAATTGTAGCGTTTGTGGGAAAGTTTGATCTCAACAAGTGCTTAAAGGGGATCTATTCACAAAACTCACATTTTGCACAATTATTTTTAAACATTTGTGTCTAAGCTGCCTCTAAAAACAAGCCAAGCACTTAAAAACCTTCAGCTGTTTTTTTAGGCAAAAAGTTTATGTTTTTTGGTGTCTGGAAAATAAGGTTTTTCAAAAACCTCCTGATTGTTGAGTCGCACTGCATCATTACTTAGCAACCCAAGTAGAGCTCCAACATGTTTGGTCAGCTGGTTTTACAGCTGTATTTTCAATACAATGGCTGCTGGAAAAGACAAGTATTTTGCTGTTGACTTATTCAGAAACCACTTTCTGCAATCTTGTTGGTTGTACAGGAGGCTCCACTTTTGCTTTTCAAAGATGTATGGTTCTATAATTGCACATCTACTTGCAGCCATTTCCACGTGCAAGTGTAAATGTTGAGTTGAGGTCGTCACCAGCAGCAGCTTAATTGGATTTAAAGTGACAGAGGCCCTAAAACAGCTCATTCTGAAAGGAGCTATAAATAGGCAGAACTGACCAGACTAAAATATTATGATCTAAGATTGATTTTGTGCAAAAATGTTATATTTTCACCCATAAACCTATCCTAGCCTGTTCAAGGAAGCCATCTTTAAAGCACAGCTTTAAAGATGGCTATTAGTTGACACAAAAACCACGTGGCTGCCTAAAGAAAACATTTGACAAAAATATTTGTGAAAATTTATCCGCACCTATTCTAGGCTGCAAATCTAAGCATTCATACCTCAGTTACCTTGTCTCATTGTGTCAGTTTACATCTGCAAATGCCAGTGAGTTTTATTGGGATTTTATTTAGCAAAAATCTGGGATGGGGCAATAATTTTAGTTTCTGGAATTGCAAAGCTGGCAGAGATATAACCCAAAAGAGATGCAGCTAAAGTTGTTCCAATAAAGTTTGCTCTTAGGAAAATGAGCACATGCGCATGCCACACTTTTCAGCTTTTTGTTTTGTAATACATTTATCAACTACTCTGTTGATCTACCAGATAAAATGCCAGGAAAATGTGTGGAAGTTTGTTGTAAAGTGACAAAATTATTGAAATTTCAAGGGGTGCAGCTGCTTTGTGAAATGCTGCATACAAGAAAGAGTTATGAAAATTAAACCACCGGTAAAAATAAAAACATTGTTGGTTCTCTTACAGCTGCTGGAAGCCCAAAACCTCTACTGTTGCTAAAAAAAGAACCACCCACAGATTTACTCATTACTCTGATTACTGTCTAAAGGTCAATAAAAACAATTATTTCCACAAAACTGACTATCAGAGAAGTGAATACAATCTCTGTCTTGACCAAAATGAGCTGGAGAACAAACCTGTGCATCCACCAGCCGAGTGCTGCACATATATCATCATTAAGCTTTCACACACATGGCTGAGCCTCACAACGCATTTTAAATGTATTTGTGAGTCGTGTGGTGTGAGTGTTTACTGGCTCACAGATAATCAACTTCGGCCTTTGGATTGCAGACGAGCAGAGTTACAAAATGTAATATAGAGCTGCAGACCCAGATCCTGTAAACAGTGACTGTTAAGGTTTCTGCACCATGTAAAATAATCAGAATACCTCATTAAGTGACGTGGCGGTACTAATGCTGCTACTGTGTTTACCAGGAGTTTCATTATTTCAAATCAAGTTTATTTCTAATCAATATATTCATTTAACTGTAGTCCCATTTTTGTCATTCTCTGGATGCTGTGTTGTCTTTGGTAAGCAGTTGGTGGGTTTGTTGTAGAGCTGAAATTATTAATAGGATAAATTGTGATGAATTGATTATTGAAATCAGCAACTAATTTAGTCATCGTTTAATCGTTAACTGACGTATAGAGATATTTTCTGAAAGAACAACACAGTCAAAGCAGAAATTAAGCCAAAACTGTACAAAAACATCTACATTTTACAAAAAAGAAAAAAAAAATCTTCTTTATCTGTAAATATGATCTACCTAAAACACCTTAAGGGACATTTTAACTTCAAATTCTGGAAAGAAAAAAACTTATACTATCTTATACCTTTTGCTATCCAATTATTAGTCGGTTAATCCAAAAATAATCAGTAGATCAGTCCAACACTGCATTGATGTTAACTGAAGCAGAACTTTTCACATGTTGATGTAAGAAGGATTGTTTTAGCTGCAGATGCATCCTTTTCTACAAATGATCAAGTGTTCACTAAAATAAAAGTAAAATGTTTATGTTCTTATTTAAAGAAGGAATTGGATTCTATTTGTTTATGTAAATATTTTTAAAGTATTTCTAATGTATAAAAAAATGCTTAGATGGCTAAATGAAAACTGTGCAAAATGTGCCATTTGTTTTATCCAATTAGAAAAATCTATAGAATAATCCATTTCTAAAATAGTGACTAAGCTGCAGCTCTAGACTGTTGTGAAGCAGTTGGTCTGTGCTTACATGTATTAGTTCTGCATTTGCAATGCATTGCCTATTTCTGCAATTTGTATTTTTGATTTTTGAAAAGAATGTCATATCTTTTTCTTGGTGATTTGTGGCCAAAACTTTAAGCGCTGGCCTGTAGTTATTTGAAACTGCATCGTTGTTCCAGCCAGCTCCCAGAACTGTGTGTTTCTCAGTTTATAATAATGTTTGATTTCAGCTCTGCGCTCCCACCAGATGCTCTCAGTGGTTCAGTGTGTGCTCAATCTCCTGTCAAACACTCCCACCTCACCTGCAGGATTTATTGTAGCATAGCAAATTCAAAACCCAGACTGATCCGAATCTTTTCTTCTCTGAAGCTTTCCGTGTGAAAAAGCTCTCTCTGCCTACATGCAAAATGTCATTTTCAAGGCTTGAAACTCTAAGGAAATCAAACAAAGTGAGGGGAAATGTTGAACATGGAAATATAACATATCATAGGATCAGGATAAAATCTAAGTAAATAATAGAGTCAACTCAAGCAGAGTCTAATATTTAAAGGAACAATAAGAGGTATATGTTGGAGAAAAATTATCAGCTGGAGGGGAAATATAATCAGTGAAAACATCAAGTCGTTTTCTGTCATTTAATGAAATTGAAGATGTTTCAAATTTCCTCCTTTGATGAGCTGAAAAGGATGCCTCACAGCATAATTGGCTCAGTGTCTGCTTATTTGCCTCAAATGGACGATAATGAAACACTCCAGAAGAAATTCAGTCTGCTAATTCTGTTAAGTGGGAAACAATGTGGGCACCTTGAGCTCTGGACATTGATGTGAAATCATAACTCCTGTCCTAAATGGCTCTGATGAGTGAGACGAACGTTAATTCATATGCTGCAGTGATATCTTTTGGCACCGGAGTCTCTCAGCTTGACTGGATTCATTTCCAGTGACTGATCTAATAGTGCAGCTACAGACCCAAAACAGAGCATACGTTTAGCTTGCTTTTAGCATGAATTAGCATTTTGCCGGTGCACCATGTCTCAATATGTGTTTGCATGGCGTAGCATGCACAGCATAAAAAATAGTAACTTAATCTTCTTAGGATCCTTAGTGTGGAATTGATTTAACTCCTCAACCGAACACAGTTCCAGTGTTTCTTTAATAAAGTGCAATGACTCTGAAGTTATTTTGTGTTTACAGTTTTCATAGAAGTCGGCGTAACTAAATTACAACATCTTAGTCTAAGTGATGTTTTTGTGCCAACTCAAATGCGTTAAACCTGAAGTTTTATTGCAACAGAAAATGCACTGGTGTCCAGAAATGTACATACAGAGATAAAAGAAATGCGTTAAATTTTTCCTTACTGTTTGACATTAATGGTGCAGTATGTAACTTTTATTAAAAAAGATGTTTTTGATGTATTTGTTAGAACTGTCACCATGTTATGAGACAGATAACCTGTAAACAAATCGATCTCCTCCTCCATGAGCTACTATTGCAGTCTGAGGAAATGCACGGCTCCCGACCAAAAACAACCAATCAGAGCCAAGAGACGGGTCTTAAAGTTGGGGAGCTTTACTTTTTCACAGATTGTCTGTCTCATACCATACTGTCATGATGACAGGTTCAACAATAACGTGAAAATACATGTTTTAGAAAAAAGTTACATGCTACAGCTTTAAGTCAGACTAACCTTTTCCTCTTTTAAGTCAGTTTTGATTACCAAAATATATATATTTTTTCTAGCTAGTCACTTTTTAAAATAAAAATGTCACTAGAGTTTAAAAAATAGCTAAATACATCAACAGAGTCGCTAAGTTGGCAATAGTGTTTTCCCTCATCCTGGTCTCTCTTGTCTGCAAGATAAATCTAACCAAGTCAACCTAACTTACCTCACAACTCTGGGATTTCACAAATAAAAATAATTCCTTATTTTATTTGTGAAAAGTTTATCCTAATTTAATGGCCCGAAATTAGAGGAAAAAAGTTCTGTGACTATTTATACCATGTATGTAATGTTGCTGTGATTGGTCACAACAAACTTATTGTATCTCTTAAGTATTTCATCACCTCAGCCTTGTACTTTCAAAATCTCTGCTGAGTGATATGCTTAAATTAAATAATTCTCTGCAGATTAATCATTTTCTCTGCTAATAAAAAAAAACATTTGGAATAACGTAAGCCACCTTTGTGTGTTTATAGCATGCTTTAAACACACTGAGGTTTAAAAAAAACCTCTGAACTGTTTAAATATTGGATTATTTTTAAAGTGCTTTTCTCTATTTTGTTTGGCTATATGAAAACAAAAAATCAAACTAAAAATCCTCATTTTAAAACTATACGATCATATATCTTGAATTATTTACTCATTCTGTCCCCAGCTGTGTTACAGGCAGCTTAAAGCTCCAAAAAGAGGCAGCCAAGACCTTTTGAGTGCCCTTTGTGTTTTGTTAAGGGCTCCATCAGCCTCCAAGTAATTCCTCATTTTTGAGCGTCTGCTCTGAGGTCACATATATTTACCGGAGCTGCTTTAGGAATTCCATCGAAATGCACGAACGCTGCCGTGCAAGGCAAAAAAGGTCGTCCATAATTGAAAATGTGACATTGAAAAGGCAGGACAGGACGGTAATTAATGCTCCAAGCCGGTGTTTAAACATGAACCTATTCTGCCCCCTAGTGTCAGCAACAGCTCATGTCCAACCCATGAGAGGCATGAAGAATTTAAAATGCTCAGTTTAAATGCAGCTCTGGGAGTTTCTATAAAATGCGCTGAAACATTCCGACCTTTGACCCTACAAACTGTTGATTCGTGGAAACGTGAGCACCATGCTTTCTGCACCGAGAGGAAGCCTGGCTTCACAGTTATGTCTCTGATTGACATGAAAAGAACTATTTTTAAAGCTTTTTAACTGACAAAGGCTTATTTAGTTAATTCTGAATAATTCAGTAACTAAATTGTTTATAACAAAAAACAGAGAGAGTATTTCTAGTATTTAATCCCACACTGCAAAAATACAAACTCTATTTTTGATCTAGTTTTACCGTAAATATCTTAATATACCGTAAATAAAATAAAACTAACTTATAAGTAACTTTTTAGCAAGATAATTCATTAATATTGATGGAATTATCAATATCACTGACACATTCTCTTATAACAAGACATCTTCCTATGTTATAAGTGAAATAATCTGTCAATGGAACTGCTTATTTTTTATTAATAATAAGGAATCATTTACTTGAAACAAGCTTCTATATCTTGCTAAACATTTACCTGTAAGTTAGTTTTGTCTCATTTTCAGTGTATGGAGATATTTGCAATAAAAACTAGACAAAAAAATACTTAGTAAGATTTAGAGTTTTTTTTTTTTTATATAACTTGAAGATTTCCCTAAAGGTAATAATTGAAGAGGGTTTATGTTTCTTTTAATTTGCTGTAAAAATACATTTAAAAAAATCCTAAACATAAAAAAGATTAACTTGAGTGGGGGAAGATTCCAGTACTGACCCGAGAGAAAATCATTGATCACAGTTTCTGTCTCGGTGCAGACAAAATGTTCTTTTGACATGAACAAATAGACAGCTGCAGATTCAGGTCACTGTGATTTGCTTCTGCTATGACTTCATTATATATTTATTTTATCACCTTATCACAGCCCAAGAACAGAAGTGTTGCTATAAATATAATACTTAAGTCAGCATGACGGTCACTTTGTAAAGAAGTTTTGTTAGTAAAACAGGAGAACTATGTCATTTAGGGGGTTTCTGTTACTAACTCTCCTCCGATGCAACAAGCAGCTCCCACTCCTGTCAGGAAACTCGTTAAAAAAATCATTCTGCTGTACGTTAGCCAAGATCTTATTTCACATCTTGAAATCTAATGTTGTAAGCACATCAAGTTCTTCTGACTCCTGTGAAGAGAGATTCTGGAAACAAGCTGCTGAAATAATGAATGAATGAATAAATGAACTCTGTGTGTTGAATCAATACATTTTAACTGTGATTTTAAAATAAATTGTATGAATAAGTAGTGTTATAACAGATGGAATTACAAGGAAAAGTATGGAGGTAAAAGCTAAACTACAAAACATTTGGGTAAAATTCACAGAATGGTGTAGTTTAGGGGTGTCCAAAGTGTGTCCCGGGGGCCATTTGTGGACCTTGGACTGATTTTGTGCAGCCCCCAACTGCTTTGACCCAAGAATGATGCAAATTTGATCCTAATGGAGACTTTTTATTTGTAATAAAATTATTACCACCCTGGTTTTCTTACAAAGGAAAATGGTAAGTACAACGTAAAGCATTTGTATTTTTATAACCAAGCTTTTATAAGTATAGTTGCAACTTTTACTGAAAAGCTGACTTTGCTGCACCCACATCAGTTTTTTCTAACTTATTAAACTTGGCCAAATATAGCAAAAGTTTTAAAAGAAAGTAACCCAAATCCTGTTCCCATATTAGGAATAAATTTATTAAACCGAGTCAAAAAAAAAGTGAAAACTAGGCAGCAAACATGAACAATTATTTTTTAATTTTTGAGTCACATCCTTTTCTTACAAAAAAGTCACTACTTTATTGATTTTTTATTATTATTTTTATTTTTTATTTTCTTGGCCAGCGAATAGTTTTGACTCGCTAATTTTGACCCACATGACAAAAAGTACTGAAAGTTGCCCAATTCAAGCTTCTCTAACAGGCGGTGAGTCTTACATGAAAGTGTTTGGACTGTTGAGGGAAAACTCTTATGGGACATGCAGACTGCACAACAAAAAGCCTCAGATAGCAAGTTGTTATTGCTACTTTTCAATAACAACTTAAAAACAATTTCAGACCAGTGCAACTTTTTCTCAGCTCAAAAAGTAGTCAGAATATAATTTTTATGGTTTATAGGACATGTCATTTTAAAGATTTACTCTCCATAAAAAGATTTGGTGATCTGACACACTGCAAAATCACCAAGTCAAAGCATCATGCAGTATAAAATTTTTATTATAAAAACTTGATATCTATTTATTGAAACTGTCATTATGTGATGGCAGAATGGTAAGAGACAGATAAGCTGAGGAAAAAATCGAGCTTCTCCCAGTGCTAACTAGAAACAACCAGTCAGAACCAGGATGAGGGTCTTGTTGCTGTCAATCACTCTTGTGTATGTGCTGCCCCTGCCTTTCCCTTGCTCTCTGCTGTGCTGCAGCTTCTTTGTGACAGCAAAGCCTAATGCTTAATATAATTAGCATACCCACCAATGACAGCATATATGCAAATTTTCTGTAATGATGAGTTGTTTTTGCGTCATTAGGACATTTAGCAGCGTGTTCACCGGGGTGATTGACAACGCTAAGACCTTCCCCCTGTTTCTGATTGGTTGTTTTTGGTTGGAGGCGGTGAGTTTCTTCAGAGGGCAATAGCAGCGCAGAGAGGAGGTGTAGGAGACCGATCCTGTAAAAGTTACATACTGCGGCTTCAAGGACTGGTCCTGTTGATTTTATAATGATTTGTTTTATAAGGTGCTTCCACATTTAAACATTATTATTATCTCATTCATAACATTATGAAAAGCACTCATGACGGGTGATACAGCCACTCTGATGCTCACCCACAGTGAAAACCAGTCACATATTTATTTTGCTGTCTCATGTGTTTTTACAGGAAGTGTTTGCAGTTTTTTCCTGACCTTTTATTTGCCGTACGATGTGTAGCTTGTAAGGACTGGTTAAACTAATCAAAACATGACCGAACTATAGCAGATTTTCCTGAATCTGATGCCATCTAAAAATGTATTAAACATGAAGCAGTTTAACACCATCAGACCTCCAGTTGAGAATAACTTTGTGTATTGCTGAAGCTGAAAAGCGCCGTTCTGACTCGGTTCTGCACGTGGCATCCGGCCACTGTTTGTTGATGACCCCGTTTTATTGAAAGGACAAACTCAACCTCACTTGCACTGTTGTTATACGTCACACCTGCACATCAGAACCCAATCAGCACTCAGATTCAGCACACACCTCACATCCGCACGTCAGACCCAAACAAGGTCCAGAGGGGATAACCATGTGCTCTTGTTTTGCTGGGATGTTAGTTCTTATGTTATTATCAACACCTGAACTTTGGGCTCAATTGATAAAACTGGGCAGGAATCATACTGACAGGTTAATGTGTGTCATCTGAATCTGAACCACAGTGCTGACAAAATATCGTTACCTTCCTAAAATAATGACCTGTTATTTTGTTTCAAAAGTGACTTTGACCAAAATCACTTTTGAAACAAAAGTAACGGCCTCTGGCCATTATTTTAGGAAAGTGATGATGTGCAAAATTACATGTAAACTGTAAGAGAATCTTCAACTTTTTGGTTCAATATAACTTTCAAAATCTGAACGATGTCCTATTTTATGATGAAACCTTTATGCAAGATTATTTCATTTCTCGTTAGATACATGATGATGAAAACTTTCAGTCAAATGACAAACAACTGATAGCAACAGGTGAGGTAAGAAGAGCTCAAAAGGATGGAAGAGGATTAGGGTCACTGTAAATAAAAAATCTGACTATAATTTTACAATCTGACTTTAAATTCAGAATTTTGACTTTTATCTCAGAGGAGATTTTGAGATTAAATTCAAATTCTGAGAAAAAAGTGATACTTTTTTGTTTGTTTTTTCAGTGGCCCCGATCCTCTTACATAAAAGTCTGTGCTACATTTACTGGATAAAATTTCTGGGCTCTTTTTCTTGCATCTCATTAAATTCAGTCTGAACCATCGAAAGAAATTATCCAAAATTTTACAGATTAAAAGTTTGTAACCAAAAACAGACAATTGTGACTGGATTTGAGCACCAGAACCGTTGAACATTTACATTGGCAAACTTTAAAATCTCAATTACCACTGTTCTTTCCTTTACCTTTTCTTTTTAATTGATTTTTGGAACTGTAGATATTGTACAAAACCATGAATAGTCATCAGATTTTGACAGATTTTAACCCACAAACGAGTCCCCAGACACCAAATTAAACAGAGGTTAAATACATAACATTTGTACAAAGTAGAAACTAATGAATAATGAACAATAACGAAAGACAGCTCTGTGATAATAAAATATATTATCCACAAATACATATGAAAAGAAGGAGGAAAAATATTAATATTTCTCAAAAAATTATAAAACCAGAACCTCATATAGTAAATTTCAGATCTAAGTCCATATACAATGTAATTTCTCTTATTTTGCACTTCTTAAAAACCAAATGTTTGAGGAATGTGTGGCAGATGTGTGGGCAAATCTACATAATAAACACTGTGAGGCTTATTCTAACAAGTGGAATGCATTTTACAAATTAAGCTGAACAAATTATGAACAAAATTTCCAAAGCCGGTATTTCAGAATTTTGTTTTGAGAAGTTAAACCTCATCTGAGTTAAACTGATGGCTGTAGTATTTTTAGCATGTCTAACAGAAGAAATAAACTCTGCATGTGACTGGACCTCTGGGTTCAGCTGCTGGTTGGTTCTGACCTTATTGACCCGAGTCAATAATCAGGAGCAGCTCTGTGAAAAGTGACACTGAGGAGACGTGAAACGCATCATCAGCAAACTAACACTCACACAGAAACACTCCTTACAGACTCTCTACGCTACTCATCTGGATAAAACGAACGAATGTGTTGAATTATGAAACTAACTATATGCATTATGAAATCACGTAACGTAAAACAAAAGACCAAAAGTCATCTGAGACGATAGAAGTCGGTTTATTTTATTGGCGAGTAAATATTTAGTTGAGCTTAGAAAACAAAAGTAGACAGATAACTTGACTGCTGGATAAACTCTTTGATCGTATGTTTAATCTAATCTATATTCTTTCACTTAACCAACTGTTCCTTTAAACTACAACAGGCTGTTAAACTTAAATAATCCAGTTCAATGGGGGGAGGAAGACACAACAATCTAAAACATTCCTGCAGTAGAGACTAACAACATTTCAGGATTTTGTCTGTTCTTCAATGTTTCAAGATGCCATGAAACATCGAAAAACTTTTCTAATGCTCTGAATATTTTTACAACTTTCTGCCAGCTTAATGTTGGACAGCTTGTCTTAGAGGCTCTTCAGATGATTTAAACCTCATTTACAGCAGGAATAAATAGTTTGGTTAAAGATTTACTCTGTAGTTGACATGATAAGCATGTGAAATATATAATCATGTGAAACATTTTGTCTAAGATTATTTAAAGCAGCTGACAAACTACGCTTACTGTTAGGTCTCTCCATCAGTCCAACTGCGATATTGTCACCTTCCTATAATAATGGCCTAAATCATTTCTTTCCAGGTCAAAAATGACATGGTCTATTATTTTAGGAAGTTGACGGTATTGGAAATAGTTGACAGTCTCCTAAATAACTGACATTTGAATTTATTTAAGTTATAATTTAGAGTAAATACTTGGAAGGTCAGAGAAATAAGGAATTGATACTAACTAAATTAGCACTAAGAAAGAAAATCAATAAAATTATTTTTTTTAAAATGCAAGAACACCAAATCTTACCAATTATTTTTGTCTAGTTTGTAGTGCAAATATCTTAGTACACTTGAAAAAAGACAAGACTAACTTACCAGTAACTTTTAAGCAAGAAATAGGAGCTTGTTTTAAGTCAAAAATTTACTTCATATTGATGAAAAAGTATCTGTTCCACTGGCGGATTAACTGACTTATTGCAGGGGGAAAATCTCTTGTTTTAAGTAAAATAAACTGCCAATGAAACTAATACTTGTTTTCTATCAATACTAAGGAATTATTTACTTAGAACAAGCTCATGTATCTTGCTTAAAATTTGCTTGTAAGTTACTTTTGTCTCATTTCAAGTGTACTAAGATATTTGTACGAGAAACTAGACAAAAATACTTGGTGGGATTTTGTGTTTCTACTGTGTTGTTGACACCAGAATATTTTGGTATCTCGGGGTATTCGTGGTCGACTCAGTGACTGGAGTGAGTTTGGTTTCAGTGGCTGCAAAATATGACCAAATCATTATCACCGCGCTTGGTAGGTTTGCAGGTTTGTGAACACAGTGCTGCGTTTTTTTTCCCTCTTAACATCTTGAGGACAAACATCTCTACTTTCGTCATTCCAAAGGTCATTTGGTTCATTCGGATGCAACTTTCTGAACCAAACTCATGCAGTCATTTTCTTCTACTTTTTGAAACAACTCAAATTTGTTCAGTCTTCTGAAAATCCTGTCCTTAACATTTAACATGTGAACAGGGGTTTGTTATTTGTCAATTCTCTGAACATAAGTAACTCACACAAAAACACCTGACTTAAATGTTCTCCACTTGTTACAGCAGAATGTGACAAACATTACATTCTTTCTAGACAATAATAGTTGCATTTCTTGGTTTCAGCTCTTAGGTTATTGTGACATATGTTGGTAATTTTTGCTACTTAAAGTTGAAACAAAAAGTTTACATAAACCGATTAACATAATAAATGATGTGAGGGTTTCTGACAATATTTTGGTTTCACAACAACTTTGGGGGTTTTTACTCTACTATCTAGCAAAACAGTAGAAACAACTAAAGTGAGTTAAACAGGAAAAATAACTATACATTTTAAATCAAATAGCTTCCTAAAAGTTGCCTGGATAGTTATTAGACCAGCTTTTAGATAGGAGAGTTAAAAGCCCGGAGGAAAAACAGATAAATCTTGCTTATTTCCGGTTATTCTTTAGAAGTTTTTGCTATCTCAGCCTTGTCTCTGTGTTGGAATTTGTGTGGAGGAAAGCTGGGAGCGTCCTTCAGTGGTTATCTTAAACATTAACTTCAGCTATTTTTTAGACGCTATATGTTTACGGACCAGTTAACCCCTTAAGTACCATGTCCCACTTTCTAGTTTCAGTAAAACCAGGCAGCAACTTTTTGTTTTTAAGAATTATTAAACTGGTAAAGATATCTGGGCAACATTTCTGCCATAATTTGGAATAAATTCAACCTGGATACTACTTATTTATAGGTACTCCAGGCAAATATTCATTTTAAAGTGCGTCCAACGAACAGGACTCAAAAAAATAAGAAATTTATTGATTGTGATCATCTTTGTTTTTGTTGTAAAAACAGACAGAGTTATGGGGTGCCAGAGGGGACAATAATCAAGATTAGCTTGTGTAGATAAAATAAAACTCAGAGTTTTAACAGAGAAGCTTCAAAACTACAAACTCTGCCTCCAGCGGTCAAACTGGAAATTCTGGGAAACACAGTCCAGTCTGGATGCTATGAATGTGTGGAGTGGTTCTGTGACATTGTTTTGGGTCAGGCTGTTCCTGATTTTAGTTAAATTCCACAGGAATGAATGCAGCTAATACCTGTGTTCCCTTTCTGGAAGCTAAAGTAGGTTTATAGGTGTAAAGAGAATTTCTAAGGTTTTTAGAATAAAAGTGAATGTTGAAATTATTTTTAAAAGTATGAAACGACACACGAGTCAGACTTTTCACTTAATCGCTGAAGAAATCAACACAAATCCTGTATGTGTGATAGCTAGAAAGCAAAAAAATGAGGCTTCAGATCAGAACTTCTTCTCCTTTATGTGCCATCTTAGTGAGAGTTTGAGCTTCAGTGTGGGTCGGTTTCAGTCTGTTCCCATGGCTGTGTGAGTTTTCTGAAGGTTCACTGGTTTAAATTTTAGGTTGGCCGCCTGCTGCTTCCCTCAGCTCCAGGATGTGACCTGAGAACAGATTTATTTCCAGGCACTCGGCTGGTTCTTCTCGCTTACAAGAAGCTTCTAGAAGGCTGGAACTCACTCTCTTAAAACAGATGTGTTAAAAAAAATAACACAAAAAATGTGTCACCACCTTTAATGCACATTTTTAGTCCATTTTGACAAACAATGTGTTTAAATTTATACAACGTTATAACACAATGGAAGTGTTGACTATTTCAACACATTTTTGTTTTAATCTGTGTTTGTCAGGCAGAATTTACTCCCCGTAATTTGTGTAATTCCTCTCAATAACAGTTTCCAGCATTTTTTTTCTAAAATGGTTTTCAAATTTATTTATTTTTTAGTATTTATAACAATTTTTTACTTCATCTAAAAATGCAATTATTATTACTCTGGCAAGATTTAATGACTTTTATAAACGGCACAGTACAAAAATATTTTCTATGTTTCATAATACAGAAATATAAGTAGTTTTTATATTTACTCATCTTCAAAACTAATATGCATTATACATTTAGATTTTTTAGATAATTGTTTGCTAAAATAAAAAACAAAACAAAAAAAAAACAGGCAATTCTTCCAACATTTACAATAAATATAATTAGAAATGGCTGTGAGCTACAGAAGTTTAGCTGACAACCTCACACTGGCTGATAAGCAAGTTGCAACATCAAGGCACCATAACTGGGTGGGATTCAGCCACCAAATGAAGCCTTCTGATTGGAGGAAGGTTTTCCCGCAGTATGGATCAAGTTGACAAACGAGGCAAAGATTGAAGCCACATCTTATTCCAAACCACTGGTGTGGCCAGGCAGCAAGGCAGTTCATTAACATTAGCAGAAACATTAGCCTTGTCCCTAAAAAAAGCTTTTACCTATTTTTCTTACTTATGAGCCATGTTTAGTAACATGTAACATCTTGTTCACCTGTGAGGTAAAGTGCTAAAAGGCACCTTATATTTAAAACAGCTATTTTGTTGCATTTTTTATTTATTTTTGTTTTGGGATTAATTACCATAGCAACAGAGCACAGAGAAGGTGCAGAGCAGCTGCTTTGGACCACAAAATCACCATATTTGTAGTTCTAACTATGGCGGAGCTCTCAGACACCACAGATTAGGGCTGAGCTGGTTTTTAGAATCACTTGCTGTTTT